>JAOQIF010000461.1:0-67623 GCA_026260285.1 Colletotrichum sansevieriae
TCCCGGGGGGGCCCCCGGGGGGGGGGGCGCGCCCCCCGCGACCGTGCAGCTCTGGGGAAAAAAAAATTACTACTCGTAGCATTCTCCAAGCACATCCTGCTTTTTACACTTCCCATTGCGCTTTGGTGACGGGCAACTTTGACAGTTTTCGCAATGTTTCGTGCGAACCGTTTACGTCTCCTCAGTCTCAGGACTCCTTACAACTGCGGCTCTCGTCAATCCCTTCCAACACCACCATGTAGAATCAGATCGTCTCTGCACCAGGACGTCGCTTTCTCCAGTGGTCGATCCCGGCTTGACGACGTAAAAACCACCAATTTCGACAGTTCGAACTTGCCACCTGCCAACCATGCGAGAATCACATCAACCAACGATGCAGAAGAACCAAAAGCCTCCGAATCGGCCCCGAGCCCCGTCACCGATCCCGTCGTCGATTCTGTCCCCGACTCTGCACCCGACTCTGCACCCGACTCTGCCACCGACTCTGCGACTAAGGACCCCGTCCCAGCGCCCAAGAAGAAGGCTAAAGCGAAGGCCAAAGCGAAGACAGCGAGACCCAGGATCAAGAGTGAACAGAACAAGAGGGAACAGAACAAAAGTAAACAGAGCAAGAGTGGACAGAGCAAGAGTGAACATGAACAGAGCAAGAGTGAACAGAGAAAAAGTGAACAGATATCATTACATATCCTCCAAACTCTGACGAAACTCGAGGGAAGATATTTGGCAATAAGTCAAAAGTTGGACGCAATCAAGGAGGAGACGAGGCAAAAGATTCAAGCTCCTGTTGGCGAAAGGCCTCAGAAGACGGACACAGAGTCGCGCAGGAGTCCAGACGACGACCTCGAGCTTACAAAAGCACTCGCGAAACAGACGAACAGGCTGAAGAACAATCTCGACACCGTTAAAGGCACTTTGAAGGTTCTCAAAGACGTTTTGGATAGCCAGGAAATTCCTCTCCAGAGTCTAGCTCAGCCTCTTGAGCGGGAAGGGACTGAAAAGTCACGAAGCGCCGCTTCGGAACCGAAAGAAGCAAAGGAACCAAAGCAAGCACGGGAACCGAAAGAAACAGGGAAGGGTAAGGCCCGGACGAGAAAGGCCTCGGAAGCAAGTCCAAAAGCATCAGAGACACCAACGGACGTGAAGAGCAAGCCCGAAAATTGGACAACTTTGGCGGAACGCATGTCGCAAGGCAACAAGACAGCGGTAGCTGCCGCTGCAGCAGCGACTGCAGCGTCAGCTGTAAGTGCTGCTAGCGGACCTGAGACCGATGGAAAGATCGCAGAGAAGAAGGGTGACCCAGAACCAACCAAGAAGGCCAAAAAAGCCAAAGGCAACACATTGAATGTGGAATCTGTAGTAGCGAACGACCTGCATCTGAACCCTGTCAAGATACAAAATATGCCGGAAGTCCCAAGATTATCCTATGGATTGGACAGGGCTTTATTCAATCCCGGCGTCTACCAGTTACAGGACCCGCATAGTCGTGTCTACAACTTCGACCCATACCTGGCCAACATCATGCCGATCAACGAGTTCGATTTCAACGCATTGAAGAAATACGTAACGTCATCGAAAGACGAGACTCTTTTGAGCCTTGCTAGGAAGCAGCGCAAGAAGTACAGTGGATCAACGTCGAGCATGACCGCGATGTTGTCCCATTTTCACTACCTTCTCTCTGCCTGGCGACCGATCAATCTCTCGACCATGAGCAAGTCGTTCAAAGTCGAGCACTCCAAGTTCACCCAGATCATGCGGGCTCCAGCGGCTACCTTTCTTCATCTTCGCGATGGGGTCTATGCTATTGACGCCGACAAAGAGTACGACTTCGCGACCATTTTGAGCATGTTGGGCAAGTCGATGGAGAAGCTTCTGACCCTGCCTCGAGATGAATTCGAGAGATACCGGAAGAAGAACTCGGATCAGATCACGGAGGAGGAGCGAAATGCCGAGGAGGCGTTCCACTACACCACCATGGGAGATTTTCTCATGCGTTCTCAACTAGATGCGTACGATCCGCGCTTACCCGGCACCGGCATGTTTGATCTCAAGACAAGGTCTGTGGTCTCCATTCGAATGGACGCCTCGGGATACCAAAAAGGACTAGGTTATGAGCTCCGCAAACGCTACGGAAACTGGGAGTCCTACGAACGCGAATATTTCGACATGATACGGTCCACTATGCTTAAATACTCATTGCAAGTGCGAATGGGCCGAATGGACGGCATTTTTGTCGCGTATCACAACACTCAACGTATCTTTGGCTTCCAGTATATTAGCATAAACGAGATGGATCACGCGCTCCACGGCACTGACAACCGCGCTATCGGCGACATGGAATTCAAGCTGAGTCTTCACTTGTTGAACAAGGTGATGGATCAAGCCACCAATCGATTCCCTGGTCGGTCTATCCGTTTGCACGTTGAGACTCGAGACACCAACCCTCCTTTGATGTACATTTTCGCGAAGCCAGTCACACCGCAGGAGATTGAGGAAATTCAGTCCTCCCAGAAAGAGACGATCGCCATGTACGAGAGCCAGATCCTTGGCCTCGTCCATGAGCAGCAGGGAGCCTCCGCCTCGGAAGCCGAAGACGTCGAGACGGAAGCTGAGCAGGCGGTTGAAAAGGAGGCAGCAACTGTTTACGCGGCTGACGTTGCGCCACGGCTGTTCTGGGAAGAAATGCAGGAGAAGGTAGAGGCAGCCATTGAGGATGACTCTCTGGGCGTTGACCACGTTCGCGAAGCAATTCGCGATGCGCTCGAGCAGAGCGGCTTGTTGAAGGCGAGGACTTCAGAAGAGGCACGAGGCTACGTCGACTCTCTGCTCGAAGCCCTCACGCGCAGTGAAGGCACCGAAGACGTCGATGCAAGCGCAACCACGAATCTCGAGACCGGATCTCTGATCTTGGAAGTCGATCAGGCAGGCGCTCTGAATGTCACAGACAAGACCGGCCAGCCCACCGATGGGGAGAACCTCGCCGATATCGCCAACGCAAATGCTGTGGCAACTGAGGCGGAGCTAATAAAGGAAGAGGCATCCCGGTCTGCCACCGTTGAGACTCAAAACGTAGACGAGTCTCGCGTCTATGGCGACTCTAGCCTGAAGGAGCTCATTCTTCAAATGGCCTCGACGATTGAGGAGAAGCCCGAGTTTGATGAGATGGAGATCGAGGGATCGGACGAAGATGCCGACTCAGACACCTCCAAGCTCCGAACTTTTGGAAAGATCCTTTCTGAACTCGTCGCTAAGTCGAAAGAAGTGGAGAGCGACACAGCCACGTCTGCGGCGTCAGAGCCCAGCGAAGTGCCTTCGTCTGATGCTGGCGCATCAGAAAATTCGGAGCATGGTGCACAGTCCGAAGAACAGCCAACCACCGAGATTGAAGATCCTGAAGATGTTCCGCAGAACGAGGACGAGGAGATTCTGGGCATGCACTTGACGGTGCGAAACAAGGTCAACGGAGTGGACGTTATCCGACCACACGCCGATTGGCAAAGGGTGAATTGGGAGTTGGAGTACTCCCTCAATGAGCTGCCTGCCGATCAGGCACAGAGGATCTACCGGGCACTGAAGGCCCGGAGACGCAAAGTTTTCAAAACGGAGGGTGAAGAGCGGAGTAAGGAATGGTACAAGATGTGGAAAGGAAAACTGCACCAGACAAGCCAAAGCGGCCGCAAGTATCGTAAAAAGGAGGATAAGGCAAGCAAAACAAGGCCGCTCTTCGTTGTGGGCAAGGAGGAGCCCATGACTTGGAATGATGCATTTGGGTACTTGAAGGAATGGAAGGAGCCCTCGGATCAGCAGGCGGATGACCAGGCCGAGGAAACGGGTTCGGAAAAAGAAATACCATGATTGGGCGAGACGACGAATCTGCTGCTACACAACACCAAAACATTGTGGCCGACTGTAAATAATCACTTGTAAAATAGATGATGGGGACGTTGACGACTTATTTCAACTATTCTTCTCTTATGGTTCTCCACTGCCCTGCAGCCTTTGTCTTTTTGTGAACACTCAGTCGAGTACCATGGATGCTAAGCTGGCGCTTGAGGATTTCTTTGAATCTGCCGATGATGTCGCTTCGGATGTTTACCATTCTGTTCAGGTGAGGATGAGCTGCAGTAGTTGATTAGAAATCTGGATAATGGAAAGCCCCGACATACTGTATGCGAGAAATTCGTTAAAGGAGCTGTCTTCAGGGCTGGATAGACTTGAATACGCATTGAACTTTATATCGCATTGGTGATATAAAAGTGTATATCGGAAACCCTTTTATTTCAAAACACCGTTCCATCACTATTGATGATGATGGGGCTTGACTTCGTTTTCGGCCGACGCTTGGCTGCCACCTCACGTCCGGATTTCCATGTACCAGCCTCGAGCAGTTGTGCCATGCTCAGTTGCACGCCGTCACCCATGCGAGGTTGGATCTTCTTGTACAGCTTATCGATCAGCACCAGCGTCATCGCTCTCCACTCAACAACGACGTCGTCGCCGGCATCGAACATGGGCAGCTCTTCGCCAGACGCCTTCAGGCCTCGGTCAAGCGTCTCCTTCTTCAACACCAGCACACCCAGGTCGACGAACAGGCCGCCGTTGCGGTACTCCGGCAGCGCCGTCAGAGAATCGGCGCTGGTCCACTCCAGTCCCAGAACCCTCTGGAACGGCACCATGAGGGAGTAGGTGAGCCACTGTGTGAGTTTGTGGAAAGGCTGGATGCTGTCCGCTGGATCATTGCTACTCGTTTGGTTCTTCAAAGTGCTCAACGGCCAAGCGTCACCGATAGGCGTGCCGTTGATGGTTGTCCGGTCCTTGGGCCAGCAAGGAATGAGAAGGGACTGGAGAGTATCCCAGAGGACAAGTACGTCCAGTCTTGAAGAGCTGGCCGTCATGGTGAGATAATCTGGGAGCCTCGTCAGAAAACAGGTGAGTTGCACAGTTGCAGTTGAAGTACTGACCAACGAGGTTACCCGGGCGCCCTTCGGCTCCGAAAACATCGGGGTGGGCGAGCAACGACTGCCCCAGGCTTCTCAGTAGGGCGGCACGAGAATCGACTCCCAGCATGGGGTTGCTGTCGGACACTTGGAAGCCCTTTGCCATGGCACTTGTTTCTAGGCCTTGCAACCCTTTTCCTGAATACGACTCACGTTAGCGTAGACGCAAGGTATACGTGTTGCAGCTCCTACCATCGACAATAGGGATGGACCCTGCCGTGAAAGCCAAGGACTTAAACATGTGGAGACTAGCTACCGCAATGCCTTCGCTCCGCTCATAGACTTGATCACTTCCGGGCTCAGTGTATCGCCAATGGTCGCCAGCGCCGGCATCCAAGAGAACAGACACGAAGAAGAGGTCGATAAGTCGACGGGTCTGCTCAGTCTTGTCACTGCCCTCCTTCTCCCACTCCTCCATGAGATTGGCAACGCGGGGTACATTTCCGACCTCAAAGTGCTGCCACCGCCCGTGAGGAGGAATGGTGTGAAACTTATCCGGGCCATAATCACGCTGGTAAAAAGATCAGTTTGAGACGTGGTGTTTTCTGAGAAGGCATACCGATACCGACCTTGATGACGGAAGCTACGAAGTCAACGACCTCATCCAACTTGTCTTCTCGCACCTCAAAGTGGTTCAACTTGCCGGCTTCGGCGGCATCCCCTACAAGCTTGGACCGCTCGCGGATAGCTCGTAGAGACAGAAGGTACTTGACTTGAGAATCCATGATGAAAGATCTGATTTGCTGTTGCTCAGTCGTCGAGATCAGAGGAGGGATGCCGTTTGGTTGTCAATCGGCCTCATAATGCATCAGCTGGGGAACCCCGCACTCATATAGCACTCGTAACAGGCATGGCTTAAGGCACTTGGGGCGGTGGACACCTGCTAAGACTCCGGTGGGCAGTGCGCTAGTGGCCTGGAAACACTGATGCATGCAAGGGATGTCGGGAGGTCCCGACGAGCTTATCTAGATTCCCATTGACGGTGACCTCCGGAGCGGAGAGGGGCCCATTCGAACTCGAACTTATGACAGTGAATATCCGGCTCCAAGATTCTGTGAGCTACTTTTTTCTTGCAATTAGTCAACAAATTCGAAAGATGAAATTGACGTGTAATATCTGACAACAAAATGAGATGTTCATGTCCACTGATTTGTCACATTATGTAATCTGTGAGAGTACGCTTCAGGGGCTAGCTAGTCTAAATTGTGGCCAGGCTGACGCTTGATTGTGACATACTGGTCGTCATCTACGTTGGTTGCCAAGAAACCTTCATTTTATTATGCGTTAACCACTACGCATCTCGCCAGAAGTCTGGGTAAACGTTAGCAATGGTAAGGCCCGTTCATTTGAAGCGATGACAGACCATTGCAATCTATTCATTTTGCTTTTTGCCCGCCTCCTGCATCATACCCATAAACGCCTGCTTTGTGCTCGACTGACTTGCCCGCCTGGGCTTCTGGAAAACGGAAGAATGCCTATGAACGGCTCATCGCCTTGGAGGGAACCCGGGAGGATTGAAGCCTGGGGGTGGCATGAAGCCAGGGGGAGCGGGAGGTGTTCCCGTCTGGCCCGGTGGAGGAACGGGGAAGTTTGGCGGAGGCGCAGCAAAACCCTGAGGAGGAGGTCCGCCGCTTGGTGGGCGGAAATTAGGGTGGCCTGGGTGGAAGTCGGCTGGGTTGGTGTAGCCGCCCTGGCCTTGAGGCGGGCGCGTGGGCAATCCGGCTGGTGCCGGCGGAAGGACATTGCCACGACCCATACCGGGGCCGCCCATGTGAGGCGGAGGAGGAACTCCGTTAAACTGGGCAGGCCCTCGCGGAGGCGCAAAGCCGGCGGGTGCTCCGGGGTTGGGCACTTGAACTGGCAGGCCGTTGGCGGGATCGAAACCGGCGGGCGCAGCCGGCACGGCTCCAGCAGGTGGCCCATTGCCGTTCATCAAGAATGCCGGGGGAACTGCTTGGATCTCGGGGATGATGTTTCTCTTCTTTGCCTGGGCAGCCAACTCACGCTCCGCCGCATCTCCGTGTCTCTCGCCCTTTCCGTCCTTCTTGAATGCATACTGAACAGTGACCTCTTTGCTGAGAATGTATTGTCCATTTAAATTCGAAATCGCCGCGTCAGAACTCTCAAAGTCGGCATATGAGATGAAACCGAAACCCTTGGAAGCACCGCTGTCCTCTCTCGCGACCTTGGGCAGGCTGACAAGCGGGCCAAAGCGGGAGAATGTGTCGTAAAGGATCTTTTCGTCGACCATTGGGTCCAAGTTACCGACAAATAGCTCGGCGCCAACCTCTGCCTGCTTTTGCTTGTCGGCGCTGGCCTTGTTGACACGTAGCGACTTGCCGTATAGCTTGATGCCGTTCATCACGTTCGCGGCGTATTCTGCGTCTCCAGGGGTGCGAAACTCGACGAAGCCGAAGCCCTGGTGGTTCTGCGTCACGCGGTCGCGGGGCATGTGGATGTTGTGGATGGGGCCCATTTGAAGCATGACCTCGTATATCATCGCCGGAGTTGCGCGCTCGTCGATGTTTCCGATGTAGATGGTCGCATCTTTGTCTTGCTCCCTGCGCGATCGCGTGGTTAGTTTCTGTTCGGCGAGCTGGGAGAACAATACATACCAGTGCCTATTTTGCGCCATATTGGACTGGATGTGATTTGCGCAGTATCAATGCAAAAGAGACACGAGGAGGGAAATCGTTACTGGAGCTGTGTTTGCGCGAGGCGAATATCGCAGTTGCATTCAGCAGACGCCTGGAAATTTTGGCCGTGTATGTCGACGCGGTAAGGTAAAGGTGAGGTACTTACCTAGGCGCCTTAGCTGCGAAGGGTACGTACCTTATCGCAACGGGCACTCGTGCTGTTGTGAGGTTCGACAAGGCCCCACCACTAAGGTTGTCGCCATTTTTTCCGGCAAGGTTGAGAAAAAGCTGAGGTCTATTCCAGCGCATCCACCATCGCCCATTCCGACGCACGACGCAATCGCGAATCCCGGCGAACAACAATCGCAAAGCGCAAGATTTTGAAACTGTACAGGAGCCGCTAGGATGTTCGCCCTTTCCGAAGAGTCCAAGGTACGCTGCCGTCTACAACAGCACACTTTCTGGTGCATCGCATCAAACAGAAGCTCATATTTGTATCTTTAGGAGCGCATCGGCAAGGTCATTGAGATCTCCCGCATTGCGATTCACTAGTAAGTGCAGGCTGTTTTTGTACCTCTTAGGTGCTTCCTTTGCTAAAATTCACATAGTGGCTACCTCCCTCTGGTGCTCTACCTCGGTACGAATACCACGAAACGACTGACGAACTACCGAAGACTTCGATATTAACTGTCTACTCGTAGGATACACTCGCAGCGAGCCCCGCCCGCCTTTCATCCGGTATACCATACTCTTTCAAAGATCCTGATTGTTGAACTGCAAGTTAACCACATTACAGCCTCCTGTCTCCTCTCTCCTAAATGAAACGCCCCTCGATATCGACTTCATGTACTATACGAAGGCTTTCTGGAACATTTCCCCGGCAAGCCAGCACTTCAGGGATGAGACGTTGGATCCCAGGCGTGGATGCTTGGGGACAGAGGCTGTTAAGGCCTCAAGGGACTGTACAACTAGATATGTAATCAAATGAAACCTCTCTGACGACATCTATTTGGTCCGCGAAATGAACTGCGGCGTGTTTTGAGATTGGGCATTTCGGAGGCCGGTGGCATAAAACATGCAAGACCAGAGTCTTGAATGTGGTCAGGGTTATGCTCAATCGTGAAGGGGCACAGCCACTGCGGTTCGGCTTTTGACATGAGAAAGCGACTTGGAAAACGAAGGACCTGTACAACGGTCGCAGCGTCAAGTAGCATATGCCAAACATTCATCTGACTTCTGGAGACGCCTGCATGTTCATCTGAGTAAGCCGCGTCTGGGAATCTAGCATCATGCCAGCCGAAGTAAAGCAATTTGAGACTTGATGCAGTAATGTAAACAGAGCCAGTGACGTCTGGACATCTCGTCACGATGATCCGTCAAAAGAGTCAGTTGTGGCTAGAGCTCCAGGAGGTCGTGGCGGAGCCGCAATTTTGCAAGCCGGGATGACGTAGCAATTTTTTCGGTGAGCTGGGTCACCAGCCACACCATGACTTCTCACGAGAGCTCCCATTCACCCTTCTTCAGGACAGCTTGAGCCGACAAAGTGCAAAACAGACAGGTTGAAATGTAATCAAGAGTCTCGTTTCTATGTCAGACAGCAATCATGCGGGCCTTTCACCCGCGCTCGTCGAGTCCATCGCCGGACTTTCGGCCGGCTCGGTCGCGACACTGGTAGTTCACCCACTTGATATCGTCAAGACCCGGATGCAAAGTAAGTCACGACTATCGCTCTTTTATATATATAAACCCTTCGTTTAACGCGATAAATCAGTTCATCGGAGCGCCACAAAAACGTCGGCCTCGCTGACGACAATGTCGCTCATCCGCACGCTCGCTCAGAACCCACGTCCCGTTGCCTCGCTCTATCGCGGTCTGACCCCCAACCTGATCGGAAACGCCTCAAGCTGGTCCGCCTTCTTCTTCTTCAAGAACCGCTTGGAGCGTGGAATCGCCTATTGGAAGGCCGGGCCGCTTCCCACCTCGCGTGGCTCGGGCGCAGACTCCCGTAGCATGACCAAAGAGGTCCTCTCATCACAGGACTTCTTCATCTCGTCTGCGCTCGCCGGCGCGATGACGCAGGTCTTGACGAACCCGGTCTGGGTCCTGAAGACGCGCATGCTGTCTTCGGATCGCACCGCGGTCGGCGCGTACTCCAACATGTGGTCAGGCGCGCGTCAGCTGTACCAATCCGAGGGGTTGAGGGGCTTCTACCGCGGTCTGGGAGTCAGCTTGATCGGCGTGTCACACGGAGCGGTGCAGTTCGCCGTGTATGAGCCCGCAAAGCGGATGTACTTTGCCGGCAGGAGAGAAAAGGGTGATAACGGCGGACGGCTGAGCAACGAGACGACTGTGGTGATCTCAACCATCTCCAAGTTGGTGGCCGGGGCCGTCACGTACCCTTACCAGGTTCTGCGGAGCAGATTGCAGAACTACGATGCCGATGAGCGATTCGGTCGTGGGATCAGAGGCGTTGTGAGGAGGATATGGCAGGAGGAAGGTGTCAGGGGTTTCTACAGAGGTCTGATGCCGGGAGTCGTTAGGGTGATGCCGGCTACTTGGGTCACATTCCTCGTTTACGAGAATGTCAAGTATCATGTGCCGCACTGGGCAGAGTAATTGTAATGATAGTCTCAGTCAAGATACCAATATCCAAAGCTGATCGACAACGCGATGAGGTTAGGTGAAAGCGCATCTTTACTGGAAGTCCCAACGTGCTCTTCGAAACGTGAACTCTAGGGTTTGTGATTTTCTTTTTCTTTATTCTGGCCTTGGAAATGCTTGGCATTGTTGACTCTGTACTCGGGCATCCTCAACAGCCAGAAACACTCTCGCGTATGTTCGGGTATTAAGATGTTGAACATTCGCGATCTGGTATGAGCCTGCCCTGGACAACAACTGATCCTGAACAAGTTTGCCGTGATGGTACTCGAGAGACCTCAATCTCTAACTGGTGGCATGACAGATGAGAGAAAGTCTATAATTCGAAGTCGAAAAACATCAACTGTCTCTATTCGTGTTGAACTTGCCCTTAACAAAGCCTCGAACTCCGATGAGATCGCAAATGAGAAGATGTATTCTGTTCGGTTGTCAGGTATTGCCCTGGATCGTCGCAAGCAAGTTGCATCCATTGATATGGTTAAGCCCCTTCCAATAGATGAAAAGCCTACCAAAGACTTGCCATCGATCATGCTATTGTATCTTCTGTTGAGGCGGACAGTTAAACACAGGCTTCAAGTCACAGGATGCGATGCCAAACAACAGATGAGGTAGAGATGAAGTATTGACAAATTTGTTGTTTGCCTGATTTTAAACAATATTTACGAGTTATGGATGAGTTGAAGCCGCCTCGTTAGTCCGTTCACGAGGCTGACGAAAGATCTGTAGCTCGGAAACCTCAGAGCCTCCGAGTTCGCGTCTCTCACCGCGGTGTCATGCTCGCTAGAAGCTCGTTACATTCCGATTTGTAAGTAACTCGTTGTATTCCATGTTTGCTTGTGCGGGAATCTGGTCTCGTTTGTCTCATTTTCCGCAGGAGTTAGAGGCGGAGTACGTGTCACACAAAGCTTCAAGGGTCCCCAACGCATCGTCGTATGCTTCTATCGAAGTCCAGCACTAAGCATCAGCCTTGCGCCACGCTACGCTGCAGAACCAGATAAACAGGTACCGATAACGAGGACAGCAGAACGAGTAAGACTCATTTCTTCATGCCCTGCCAAATCTGGTCGACAACTGAAAGATTGCTCCAAAGTCGTTCGGGACGATTGCGGCGAAAAGATCATCAAAAGTATCGCCCGAAGTACTCCGGGAACAACGGAGAAACCCGACCGGACCCTTGGTATAACTCACTCCCCAGGCTTCCTCGTTTCATTTTAGGCCTTTGCAAAAACACCCTGGATCTCTTCTCGGGTGTTTTTTGACGAAACATGACTGATAATCTCCTGAGCCTCGGTCGACGGTAAACGCGTGTACCAGCGTGGCCGCCGTCCGCAAAGTTCACATCACTTGACATGACAATTCGATCCAGACAAGCCGTTTACGAATTCATTGCCGCGCCTGCCTACGCTCAACTGTCGTAGCCCGAGTACACTTGCGGGGGAAGATACCAGGCACAGCCTAATATCTGATATATCCCGTTCAAAGTCCCAACATGGAACTAAGAGGCCAAAAGCTCCCCGGAGTTGCGACCACCTCGGTTCCTAACTCCACTAACGGCCTCACAGAACCACTTAGAACCTCGAGATCATCCACGAAAATCACCCAAAGTCCAATGACACAAACGATCGCGATTCGTCAAAGCCCCTTCAGAACACTCCCTTGCCCATCCCGCGGTCAAAGCGGGCGCAACCTCCACTCCGAGACAGCGATTCACCCAAAAAGAAGCCTGACGCTCACCCGTGCGAGGCTTCTTCCTCTCACAGTAGAAACAGTGTGGCCTAGATGTGACACGTTAGTCGCTCGCTCGCTCAAATACCTGCTTCACGGTACCAAGGAGGAGAAAAGACAGCCCCAGCAAACGTTCACATCAACCCTTCCAAACCCACTCACACTCACATACACACACAGAGCTGTCAAACCCAGCTCACTTATCACTCAGACAGCACATCCCCCTCAAACCCCGGAAAGCGAAAGTCACTTCCGCGGGCCCCGGTACCATCAGCCCTCTTTAATCTCGATGGGATGTGGGCGGGAGTGTGTGCGTGTGTGCGTGTACGTGGTGTGAAGACTCACACTTCCCTCGTTGACGTTCTCCCCCTCCAAAATCCGACGGGAACGCATATTCATCGCAACCCTCCTCAAACTTCCCTCATCACGGAAAGCTGCATATAATACTCCATGTTTAGTCAAATATCAAGACTCAAAGCGCGAGACACATCCTCTTCGAATCGGAATCGTTCAAGAGATGTGGGCCCCTTTTTAAGAGGCCAGACGAGTCGGATGGTTACGCGAAGGGGCCACGAGGCCAGATGGTGTTACGTTCTCGGCATCTGCCTGCGGTGCTTGAAGGAGGGGTAAGTGCAGGATCTCACGAAAAGTGTCAAAGTAAAACCGCGTCAGGAGTCAATAGCACAAACCCGGCGCGGAATCCGTCACATCTCACAAGATCTACAGGATAGGTCGTCTCTCCAGTCGGACCACCACGCGGGCCTCTACTCGCCTCGCCCAAGGTTATCGGTCGAGTTAATCTCTTCGTCGTCCAGCTGGGCGAAGGTCTGAGACTTCCCGGTCCAGTAGCAGCGAAGAGAAGGCAGAAAGCCGGAGAGAGAGGGCCTCGAAAAGAGAGGGGACAGGAAGTACCCGATACTTGTTCATCAGCGGCGGTTCAGCATAGTGTGGACAAGGTAGATGGCAAAAGATGTCTCAATCACGGCCGGCCAGCTGGAGGAATTTCCAGAGTCCGATCTACGACTCGAACATTCCTCCCCTGATCTCAAACAACCCACACGCACACCTATCAGCCCGCCCCATTTCCCTCCATTTCTCATTCCAGCTTGCCCCCGCGACTTATCCTTCTTTGTGGGATTGTCTGGCCCGCGAAGTCTTCACGAGACACGCGAGAGACATGTTCAACAGAAGAGACATGGCACTAAAGACAAGCAAGGAAGAAGGAAAGGCCAGTCTGGGAACACAGAGTTCTCTAGAAAGAGGAAGAAGGAAAAAAAAAAAAAAAAAAGAAGGCGCGGGGTACGACATACCTCAGGCGTGTCCAACGGCGCGCGGATCCGGAGTCCCGCAGGGAGCCACAGGACGAAAGAGATAGTCTCAAGAGACTTGAGGAAAAAAGGTGAGATGTGAGGGGCGAAAACCCTTCTAACCAAAGGTAGGTAGGGCCACGGATGAACAACATTTGCGCGAAAAAGCCGGCCGATGCCTCTTTCCCAACCTTTAACTCCTCACTTCCAAATCGCCCCAAGTGGCAGGAAGTGCTTGGGCAAACGGCCATCGCAGGCGCAGAGCTAGTCGCGGCTCCGACCTTCCCAGCCAGCCAGCCTTTCATGATGGCATTGACGGCTTAGAAGACGGCACAAACTCCCTTCTCCCTTGCCCACCTGACCTACTAATGAACGAACGAGAACGAATCACGCAAAGCCGCCATAGGGGTCCCAGCCTGTAGCGTGGCGAGACTGCCGCTTTTGCTCCGTAGCAGCCAAGTCAAAGTAGCTCCACGCCGGACATTCGATGTCGACCTGGCGCGGCGCCGAGCAAGCATCACCCCTACTCCGTGTGCCCATGTCCATCCCGACCACTGGCCGACGGTCGAGAAGGCACTTCCCGTTTTGCTGCTTGCAGCGCAGTCCGGTCCAGGCTCCGAATCGTCCTTGTATCACGCCGCTGTTAGGCCTGATATATTTGATCCAGAGTTGTGGGTAGCCACATGTACCCCAACGGCCAGAGTCCCGAGTCCCGAATCCCGCATTCCGGGCCGCCAATTTGCAAGGAAACAAAGGGAAAAAATTGCCCACTTTGACCATTGCCATGAGGGCGGGAGGCAGGTGGCGGGCTCTCAGTGCGACGACTACTGCGCTATTTGCGGCCCGTCTAAGTCCACCCTCGCACCTCGCTCGCACTTGCCTCCCCCGCGCCCGCGCGCGTAGAGAAGCTGTGCGACGGAAGAGTTGCGACGAAGAACAACCTCTAACGAGCAACGAGACCCTCTCCAGAGATGATCGGGAGTCACGCTTGCTCCCACTCATGCCGCTTGCATCTATGTAATACAGACCGCCATGAGAGAAAGTGATGAGGAAAAGAAAAAAAAAAAAAAAACATGGCTTGGACGCCCCGGGACGATGTCAGGATAACACCTTTGGTCATGTCAAAAGTGTTCAACTTGAGGCAAAAAAAGAAGACTCGCCAAAAGAAGCCTATCAATTCGCGGGACTTTCCGCGACGACATCATCAAAGAAGCTTAGCGTGAAGTACAAGTTTCCTCACCCTTGGCCCAGCGAGGACCTTTCTGCAGCGTCTTGCGCGCATCAGATTTGTCGCATTGTCAGTCCTCATCTGCATATAGACCGGGCTAGTATTGCGATCCCTCTCTCTCTCTCACTCTCTCTCTCTCTGTGGGTGTCCCTCTGATGAGCGAGGGTCGCCAAGTGGGGTGGACCGTTGACGTGGGTAATGAGGGGTGACTGATGGACAAGATGTTACCGGAAGCGAGAGATCGGAATCGATGTTCCAATCTAGAGGTGCCAGTCCCACGGGATTTCCGACGTCGAACGCAAAGACGAAGCTGCGCAAGTTGGTAGCCTGGAAAAAAAAAAAAAAAAAAAAAAAAAAAAAAAAAAAAAAAAAAAAAAAAAAAACACAAGCCGCCAGCTAGAGACAGACTATCGAGCAAGAAGTCCGTTTGACGTCGCACAGAGTCACTGGTCGGCCCCGTTGGTCGGGCGCCGGACGCGCTCCGAGTTTGAGAAACTCTTCCGCCCCTTGATGATATGCGCTCCTTGGACTGCAATAGTGTGAGATAGTCAGAGCGAAGAGGGGAGAGAAAGCCCGCTCTCCACTCCCGGGCGGGTTTTCGGGTCGGAAGGGACGTGAGATATGTGCACGAAGGACCTCACGACGTGATCGACCGCCTATGCCGCTTGATCGTGGCTTTTTGTCAGCTTTCAGATTTCCATATTGTACGGGATGCGTGTGCTTTTAGTGTAGGCAGGCTTTTGTGGCTCCAGAATCCCATCGATTCGACTGGTTTGGAGGAACATGACCGCTTTGGGAAGTCGGGCCGTGATGGAAATAGAAGAGCTTGCGACAATTTGCATATCTACCCAGGGATCTTACACGTTAGCGTCGTCCCAGACTAACGCGTATGGGTATGGTACTCAGAGGTCTTCTCACGCGGCTTATCAGAGGGGAAGTTACCTAGGGAAGTATTCTAAATCTTAAGATAGAAAATCTCGTACTAATAGTATATTATCTTCACTTACTTTTCTACAAGAAATATATACTCTATATATTTCACTCAATAATAACTAATCCCTGAAGCTGTAGGCCACAAGTTGCACACTAACGTTTGGCATCCCTGGGTAGGTATACAAACATTCAAGGGCCCCTATTGTAGATCACACTGCCTGCCGGGTGGGGTGCGACGTGCGAGAAGAGCGGGTTGAGAAACCGCTTCGTCTGACTTGGGGAATGAAACATTCCCATCTGCGCCTGGGTGAGGCTGGTCTACCTGCCTAACACTCAACCACCCGGAGCATGGCCTTCATGGACCGTCCATGTCGTCAATTGAGCTTGGGACCATGCGATACAGGGCTATCCCTTCAATATCGGGCGATCGTCAGCGGCTGATACGTCGGACGAGACGTCCGGGCTTCCTCTGCCTCTCTGCCAACCTTTTCGACGGGCCAGTGGTGATTGAGAATTTAGAGAACTGAAAGATCTCACATCTCAGGTGCTCTGGTGGATGCTCAGATACCGCTTAGCTCTCTCTCTCTCTCTCTCTCTCTTCGCCAGGGATACCCTCACTTCCTTCTGTCTCATGCCCTCCCCTCAACAAAACCACCTATCAGTTCTCATTGGCGACGTCGCGAAAAATGAGCCGGAGTCGGGCTCATTGTCTACTTGCGGTTTGCAGACCGGAAAGCTGAATTGACGTCCGCGGAGGGCCTCAACGCCCGCGCGTAGCATCGTGAAAGGCGTTCATCAACTCAACGCGGACTGCAAACCTGGTGACGGAGTAAATCGCGAAGGATTTGTATTCGAGCTGAGCTCTTTTGTTGGATACGTGAATGACATGTCGATCGGATCAAGTCAGGTGGACGGCATGACACGGTGCGGACGACACCAAAAGGTAGATCTGCGGAGCCGCGATCTGAACAAACAGAGAAGAAAGGAGTGAATGTGGGTTGCCGGTCTGCTGGGACCCGCGACTTCGAAGCCGCTTAGCAGCTGCTGGGCAAGCTAGAAGTGCAATCAAGTCGAGGTCAATGCCGTCTTTCATCGTTCAGACTTGATTCGTGGCACCCGATTCGATATTCCCGTGATCTGCCCCAGCCCCTCCTTGCCCACTAGGACTGCTACCATCGATCTGCGGAGAGTTTGGAAGAAGAAAAGTTGCCATCATTGGCCGACTGGTCAAGTCATGCCCCAAGTGCCCCTTGCAGTCGTGGCTCGGTCGAGGCGGACGCTACCAAGTCAGGCTCGCCCGGTGCCCACAGAGGTCCGTCTCAACCCCCCACCACCCCCCCTGGACCCTGAGCAAGCTCCGACAGTGCACAATGTAGTGCTGACCTATGTTAGTCGCTACCCTTCCCGCTCACTATCCGGTTATTAGTGGCGCTAACTGAGTGCACAGAAGTGCTTCTCGAGGGTATAGGTATGATCGTAGTGTCGGGCGTCAGTGACGGAGGTTGCCGGCTCATCCAACGGCCGAGAAGGTCGTCCCCCGGAGGCGGTGCCTGCATTACCGTGTTTCAAGCGGCCAGGAATAGACATGTATCAGGAGACGCGGTGGCTGTCGGAAATGGCATCTTGTTGTGCTATGCCCATCTCGATCTATCGGGCGGCCAAGTAATCTTACTATCAGATCTGTGAACTGCATCCGTGTGGGTTCTCCTGACCGCAGCCTGTTGATGGTGTTGAGTGGATGCGAAGTAAAGGACAACCTCGTTGCCTGTGGCAGACGAAGAGACCACGTCCTGGCTAGCGGGTCGAGCACCCTGCTTCCCCGGCGTGTAGCCAGCCGATTCCGTCACCACATGCGACATGAGTGCGCTTCTCACAGCCAATTTGGGTATGGAGCTCGGGAAACAATGTCCACAAAGTTGAGATGTGATGGTGAGTGTTGAAAATTTGCAGCGTTCATCCACAAGACGACGATAAATCCACCGTGGTGTTGCGAGGGAAAACGGGGGCCAGCGCGATTGCCGATGAGAGAATAGGTAGCGGTCGAAAGCGATCGGGAATAGAGGACAGCATTTTGTGCGTCGGTTTGAGATGCTCTTGGGGCTTATCATTCGTGGGACACAGTGCCGCGCGGCAGCGACAAAGACGCTCCATTTAGCCAGCCTGGCAGTAGTGCGTCACGAGTCTTCCGAATGACTTCGTAAGTGATGGCTAGGACGAACGCGCTTTCGGTGGTCCCATTTGGCGGCATTTTAGAAGTCAGCGTCTGATGACAGAACGCAACTCAATTGGTGTAAGGCTGAAAAAGGCGCGTTGCTTTTGCAGCGGTTGGGCCGGTTGAAAGTTGTTTTACCTCCTCTGTTCCTAGGTAACGTAGGCTGATCACTGAGCGACCTCTGTTTGACCGCCCCAGAATCACCTGTTAGACAGAGCATGGAAACGCCGTTGTTCCCAAAGGAGACCCGCGATCAAGACCACTGAAATGAAGCAAGGCCCAGAGGAGTGGGCGGAGACCCGCGTTGGAAAACATGAATTAATGCGGACGATTGTGGCGAGTATGAGCTCCGAACCTTGGATGCCCAGACGAATTACGCACGTAGGCTCTTCCGCGGTATTGCGCAACGGCACAGCCCCTGCTCAGTTCGCACCGCTGTGATCCGGCAGCCTAGGAAAGTCCCGGGAGATGACTGAATTGCTTCGAGGCGCCTGGAAGCAAGTTTGACAAGCTCTTCCAGGAAGATTGCATGGAATATTTCCATTTAATCGGAATGGTTTAGGTTCGGGGTTCCTGATTTCGGCTTCGGTCACGCGCCGTCGCTGAGGTTGCGGCCACCATTAGCGGGACGGCTCGTCAGGGCACTTGCTACTAAGCGTCGTCTTATGAGATTGACAGTGAGGCGGACCAAAGTTTAAAAGAAATAGTCAAACTCTGTTTCCAACGGGGCTCATGGAAAGTTCGTCTGGTCCGTTGACATCAGCGAAGACTTTAGTTACTTGGCAGCTCCCTCTTTTTGTCCCGGTATTGTTGGGACTGAAGATGACACACATGCAACACTCCGTCACTACGAAGTATAACCATTAATTAGCCCGAGGGAACCTGTATGCCTGTTTGTTCACTTACCTCGTGTGGAGGACAGTCAATTGATAGGACTGGCTCACAGTTACGTTGGCTGGGCATTTCCGTGTGCGCAACCGGGCCGGTGGCCAAACACTACCGTCAAGTGCACATTACGACGACAGTCCTCAGGCGCTCAAATGAAAGGCGCGCTACGAGACTGCCGGGTTTTCCTCGGTCTCCAGGAAGCATTCCTTGCTGCCCTTCTTACTGCCGTACAACACATTGCCTCGCGTCACCCACCGGGCTTGTGCCTGAATTCGGCTGGCAAGGGACAGGCGTCCAATAGCATAAAGGAGTCCAACCCGGGGCCGGGGGATCGACCTTCAACCATAGTTCTGGGACTTGCGCACGGATCGCGGGAGTCCACGCCAGTAGCCCAGCCTAAGCCAGTTCTGGCTGGCGTGCTGTCTGCGCCTTTTCAGCTCGCCGTGATGCTGGCTGGTTTGCGCTGCCGACGCGCTTCGTCGTCCATTTTGACCAGCGCCCCCTTTCCCGACAGCCCGGATCGCGATGAGCATGTCCAGGATCTTGCAGCCATGATGCCGAAAGCTCGCCACAACGGCATTGAATTCCGGGATCGAACCGTCGATTAGTCCATGCTTTCAGTTGCTTGCCACCAGCTGCTCGCGATTTGACGAAGCGTAATACTCTCGCACTTCCGGCGTAAGAGCCCAATCGTCCTCAAGGCCGACGCTCTCGAATTAGGCATCAGCTCCTTCTCAAGTTTGTCATTGAAGCACTGGGTAGTCTGTCACATTCGCTAGGTTGTAGGCAGAGAGCTGAACTCTTCGTTTCGTAGCTTGCTTACGGCCCATGCGAAGCTGTTCAGTAATCATGCATCCCTTTAGCGGATGCAGAACAACTTCTTCATCTGGATAGTCCGGTAAGGTTGGCAGCACCCATATTGAAGAGTTTCAGAAAGTTTCAGACATCGCATCGACTTGCAAAAAGGCACCAGAAGAACTCTTCATGTCATTGCAGCGTCCTCTGGGTGCTTGCGGTGGCTCTTAATCCTCGCATCCAAGTTGCCAGGCTCCCGGTTCGCCGCAGCAAAAGTTGAGGTTCAGGCCCGCTATAGATTTGGCAACCAATTTTTACCCACTCGTTCCATGAAACGAAATATTTGGAAGCCTGCTCTTCAGTGACCTAATACAATCAGTGAATGCAAGCCACTACTAGGCGATGTCGTGCCTGTACTGCGAGACTGCCCTTGGAAACATGACGTCTTTACTCATACTGACGGTTATTTGTTTAGCCATCGATTCCGAGGCACTTAGATAACTGCACCAATCTTAGTGGAAGACCGTGTATCATCAGTATTGCGGCGACAAGGTGGCGGTCAATAATCCATGGACATGCGTGCGTAGTCCTTCAGGGGGTGTGGTGGATGGTCGTAGTTGAAGACCAGGTACAAATGTCGCAGTACAGTAGCGATGTGCATGCCAAGTCCGCGGAAGTCTTTCCAAAGGTCGATTGGTCTTAGTCGAATGTGAGATATGATGGAAATGCACGTAGATGATGGCACGGATACTACCGTTTTTGAGTCCAAAGTCGAGGCTCCAAGTCAAAGCCACCAGATGGGGAACTGCCGAGAGGGCACAAACTTTCTTGGTTGATGAGGTAAATTGTGCGTGAAAGCTGTGTGATTGTAACTTGACTCAGCGGCGGAGGCTGATCTGGCCATATTCCATGCTGGCCATCGTGCGAACATGGCAAAGTGATGTAAGGTGGTCTCTAAATACCATGTATTTTCTTTCCTTCCTTGGTTTTGCTGTTGAGGTAAATTCTCATTTTGGCTGGACGTAGCCACACTTTCGTGAGTGGCTGGTTTCCGCAGCAAACCCATCATCGTTACGGCCGGTTCTACCGTCAAGCCTTTGCGTAGATTGCACAAGTCGGCATAGCACAGTTGATGGAAAACTTCGGAGCTGGATCCGCTGCGATGATCCCGAGACGACTGTACGTCGTTAAGACCTCTATAAGCTGATGCGATTTTAAAATAAGTCAGCGTTTTTTTTTTTTTTTTTTTTTTTTTGGGTAGTGGAGTCGTTCTCTTTGATGATTCTAAACATTGCGGGCCGATGAGTTGGTTGCCACCGTGCAACTTCAGGTCAGAAAGGCTAGTTGGCGGGACGTCTGATGGCGCGGCGGTAGACTACCGAGTTGTCCCGCGATTAGTTTATACTGGGTATTTGGAGCCCCTTGCATGCACTCGAATTGTGCCGGTTATGAAAGTCCGATGAACCCAATGATGCCGGCCGCGAAGAGAGGCGCTGACAATCATAAACTGTCACCGCTTGAAACATTGGCGAATTGCGGCTCGGAATGTCGCCGAAGCCAAGAAGAAGCGAAGACGCAGTGTCGATGGGTATATTTACTTCCACCTACGGTCATCCAACGATTGTTGAGGGTGGGCCGACATCCGAAGGTATTCGTGGACTTCAATGGCAATTTCTGTTCGACAAAGCAACCTGATGTTTCGCCAAATTGCAGCGTCCTCGTGGTGCAACGGTGGTCTGGATAATCGCCTCTTTCTGCAGATAACAGAGCAAAGGCTCTCTTTCGGCGATGCAAAGGTAGTCAGACTGCCATTTGAATGGAGCTCAGACGAGAGGCAATCTGAGATCCATGATCGAAGAACGGCCCAGGCAGATCGCGGGGCCTGGTGGAGGTCGAGAAGACAGGCCACCGGGGACCACCGGAGGCAGCGCCCCCCTGAATTCCGACTACGATAGTGAATTGCGAGGGTGCTGCGATGCATTCGACTTGGCCACCATTCCCACCCGCCGTGGAGCCCGTGTAGCGTGAGGTAAGTCCAGCCCCAATGGCCAACACCGTCCTCTGTGACCGTAAACGATCTGTTGGTCCGTCTTCCGGGGAAGCCAACCCAGGTTGAAAAATGGATACTGGCTTTGGAAAATCGCACTGAACCGATGCCGCTGGCGTTCTAGGAGCCGATCCTTTCGAGGAAGGCCCCCAGAATGAGTGTTGCACCAGTGGACGAGATGTGAAGTTTGTCCGCACGGGTCATAGAATTTTCTGAACTGGGGCTAAAAGTTGCGGACGAAAAGCACTGGACGGTGCATCGGCTTTGCTTTGATGCCAAGGAGGAAGGTGGTGTAGTGACAGTCTGGTTGACGAGATGGGCTAGGCAGCTTGAAACGGACTGGTAGGGCATTCTTGCGAGCTGTCAAACTCGAGGCAGGTCGCCGGCGGTGGGGAAGACGCCACGCAGCCTTGTGGTAACGGGAGTTGCGAAATGAGGCGGGAGGCGGAAAGCGTGATACGAGGCGCTTAACAGCTCCAGCGCGCGTACCCCGGCCCAGGTGATTCGACGGCGTCCGTAGTGAGAAACGACGGCACCGATCGTCATGGAACTTGTCGTCCTTGCCCGGACCTCACGGAGGATTTGGATGGCGAGGCAGGCCAAACATCGAACAGGGCTGAGGAAATGCCCAACTTTAGATGCCCATGGCGACGATCACCGCCGTGTGGTGCTTTGCTACCGACTGACATGAACAAGTGGCCCTGGAGCTGGCCGACGCGACGTACGTCTTTCGTCTTGCAGGTTGGTAGACGTCGTGGCCCGATCGGGGATTGCTGCTTGGTCTGCGCGGGTGCTGTAATTTCTTTAGGAAGCAAAATAAGTGGTGCGGTTTGGAATCATCCTTCCAGCAAGGTTTTGCGAGTTCTCGGGCGTGGCTTCGAAGGGGAACATCGACAGGTGTGGAATTAGAAAGGAACTCACTTCGTACCACCTTACCTTAGGTCAAGTGAGGTGAAGAAGGTAAGGAATACAACAAGACCACACGTCAGTCAGGGTCCTGATGAAGCTGGCGGAAGCTTGAGGCAGAAGGGGAGTGCGACTGCACCAAGGGACTGCACCATGGGACGATACGTACCCGTCCATCCCGTCTCATTTTGACACTGTCTGCACAGTGGAGTAGGAACGTGCCCCAAAATCTTCCCATTTCCCACTCCCCCAGCTGCAGGCTGGTGCGGGTATCCACTGCAGGTGGGAGTACGTACCTGACTTGAGGTGCGTGTGCGTGTGCGTGTGCGTCTCTGTCTCTGTCTTCCACCTCCCAGACTCCCACTCCCCCGTTCTTACACCCCATCACCATCATTGCCTTCAACACCACCACCACCATCACCACCCCTTCCTTTTCCATATGCCAATAGGATTGCCGATGCCTCCCTGCCGTCAGTCCCGCTCAAAAAATTAGGAACCCAGCGGTCAGGGAACCCCTGCCGGCACCCGGGCTCCTTTTTTTGGTCTTCCATGTCCGGCATCGCCAGACATGACTGCACGCAAGAGACAATCCGGAACCCCATGCTAATGCCTCCAACTCTTCTGCCCTGTCTTCGTACGGATGCCTCTTCAGATATCCTGCTTTACTTCACTGCCAGCTAGCACCTCTGCCTTGCTGCGAGTGCTGGACAGCCATCTCTTGGATTGCCATGGGCATCATCGCTATCGTCACCATCACCGATCGACCTCACCCACCCTTGACCTCCACCCTACTTACGAATGTAGACCCTGCCAATAGCCTTGTCTCCGCCTCAGCTCGACTTTTCGGTCTGATGATGCCCGATCACAATGTGAGGCTTTCAAACCCTCGCGCTCCATCAGTCTAGACACAGCTCAGATGACCATCCCATGACCAGGTACTCCTAGTTGGTGCGTGGCTCGCATTTCTCCATCACCTACGGACTTCTTGTATTGCTTGTCTCTATCTGCGTACTCTATCTCTCGCCTCTTGAAAGTCTCTGCTACCCTCCCCTGCCTGGCCTTGCCGTCCGGCTGCAACCGTAGAGCTCCCGGCGATCATAGCCTACGACTAAAAGCAACCGTGGCACCCATTTGGGCGAGATCTGGGCTTCATCCAAGTGGGATGTCACCACGCTGCAGGTCGAAGAAGAATAAGCAACCAGGTTGAGAGGCCGCGGCAACCACATCAGGCTTGGTGACCTCGCAGAGAGGCACAGGGCTCTGTTTATTTGAGAAAATCTGGACATACTTGTTTCAAACTCTTGCCATCCGGTTGCCAATCCTCATCCCCAGTCGGTAGTGATGAAACGAGTATCTTGAAATCGCGCTCGAAAATTACCGTCTACAGACGCCGTAATCTTGCGAGAAGGCAAAGGTCCCCTGTGAAAAGCTAAGCCGAGTGGCCAGCTTGTCCAATGCAGCCCATATTCACATAATGTCTCATGTCTCTCTACTCGAGGACCCGAGGTGGCCAGATTGACCACCTCTACTGGAAGAGCTCTCGAGTTGGGTCAGGTCAGTCCGAGGTTCATCCTCCTACGACCAGTCGGTGGGCAGTCTCTCATCCTCAGCTTTATTGCAACGCCTTTCGCCTTTCGCCGCCGCCTCCACTGTCTATGGGAAGAGAGCATATTGGCAGTCTCCTAGAGAAACATGGGCACATCCCACTCTGCCTCTTGCCTTAGTTGTAGGCACGGATATGACGCCTCTTCCCACTCACCCCCCCTCCCCCAGCCCGAACTTACCAGACGCGCCCTCCCCCCGTCTGTTCGGCCACCCTTGACGACCAGGTCTTGTCCTGGTCTAAGCCGACAGGGCCCCGACCCGCTCACTCACTACCCCGGCTTTCCTCCGTCTTGCTCCTTGCAGTGGGGGTATATTTCCACCAAATCTCAATGTTCCTATTCTAGCCATCAACTGTTCTTTTTTTCAAAGTAACCCACTGTCTGGGTCCTGCTGGTCTCGCTTTGGATGCATGTATATTTCGCGCTAAGATCTCCAGGAGCCAATCCACTCGATTGGCTCTCGCGATGCCGTTCGACCCTAGCAGCACATCAGCCACCCCCTCCTCCTCTGGAGCCTTGACTACCTATACATTCTTGCGTCTTCCCGGACTATATCTTCATCTGGTCCTCCTTTCTTTCTCCAAACCACGGGATCGTATACTTTGACCTCCCGAGTCATCTCGCATCTTCTCTATCCGCTCCTTCCTTTTGATATTCGCTACAGAATTTCCCTCTCTACGACTCTCATTTCTCCTGACCCAGAACAAAGTCATCATCGGTCAAACTTCACTTCTGCCACCGCCTTCCCTAGCAGAGGCTTCATCTACCTGACCACACCATTACTGATAACACCGTAACACCTTGGCCTCAATTCAATGGCCCTTGCAGAATCACCAGCCGCACCCCAGGCTTGGGGCCGTTGGCAACAGCACCATTCAGCCAACGACTACGCCATCATGGACAACTCGAACTTTGTGTCCTATGATGCGAGAGCAGCAACTTCCGCCCCTATGAACGGAGCCATCATGGCTCCCCAGTACATGGTAGGCAACCAGTACGGAGTCGCTTCGATCCCCAGTATGGGCCATCCATGCCCTACTCAGAACCATTTCGCCTACGCCCCATATGAATCGTCCCCCACAAATATGAACATGCCTTTCAGAGTCTCCGCGCAGCAGGAACGCCAGATGTTGCCCGTTGCCGCCCAGGAGCACGAGGTCCCCCGCGCAAGCTCCTACCCCCAAGAAAGCCCCTCTGCGCAGAACGACCGCCACCGAAGCCCTTCCACTCGCAGCGAGACAAAGCTCAGCAACCCGAAGACCCCCCATCCCCTGAATACCAAGGACATCAAGTACAACAAGCCCACCAGCGCAGAGGCGGTTAATTTCACCACGGCGATCGACACACTCATGAAGGCCATCCAGAGGAGGAATGACTCGGAAGACATCGTGAAGGGCGTACCAGAGATCGAGAAGGTTATCAAGCCTGAGCCCAGGTCTCCTAAGCCCCAACCGCCAGCCGAAACGAAGGTACGGCCACCCGAGCTTCATAAGGTTAACACAAGCGGCTAATTCGAAACAGCTTGAGGCAGTCACGGAGCCCGTGGAAGCACCGAAGTCCAAGAAGTACATCTGTGATGTTGACGGCTGTGGCAAGAGCTTCTACCAGAGCACGCATCTGGACACCCATAAGCGTGCTCACACTGGAGAAAAGCCTTATGTAAGTATCTGGTTGTGGCTTAGGCCTAGAGTAGTCCTAATCCATTACAGGCTTGCAACTGGCCGCGATGTGGACGCACCTTCTCGCAACCTGGCAACCTGAAGGTAGGAACTCTTCCCAAGCTGGAGGAAAACGGTCTTGGCTAACCCCTGAAAGACTCACATGCGTCGCCACACTGGCGAAAAGCCCTTCCGATGCGAGCAGTGCAGCAAGGTCTTTGCTCAGCGCGGCAACCTGCAGACCCATATGGCTACCCATACCAATGCAAAGCCCTTCGTCTGCAAGTTGGACCAGTGCAACAAGATGTTTACGCAGAGAGGCAATCTCAAGGTACGCAATAGATAAGGTTTAGTAAAGCCAAATATCTAACAAATACCCCCAGAACCATCAGAATAAGTACCATGAGAAGACGCTCCTGGAGCTCACCGACTGGATCCTCTCCATCTCGGACATCGACGGGCTCTCTGACGAGGATCGCGAGATGTACTGGTATTTTGCCAACCTGTACAAGAACAGCAACAAGGGCATCAAGGGTCGTGGCAAGGACCGCCGTGTCAGTAACGCCAACCGGGTCACGAAGTCGAGAACTGCACCTTCCTCTTACCCCGTTAAGCGGGTGCCCGGTCCCACCAGCCTCGCAGCCTACAGTTCCAAGCGTCTGCCTCCTCCAGAACAATACATGCACTACCATCAGCACGACGTTTACGACACCGACATGGACCAGTCCTCGAGCGCCTCGAGTCCCAGATATGATGGTCTCAGCGGTGGCTACCGTGATCGCATTTACACACAATCAGCCCACGCCATCTATTAGACACTGTCTAGGGACGTCCACATCACACTTTAAAACGACTTCTCGAACGAACTGAACGAGACGATTCCAGAAAAACGTCGGGGAAGACACGGAGTAAGAGATCCAAAAGGCAACAATTTCATCGACTCCATACGGAAAAGACAAAAAGACCAACGGCGTTCTCAGGTTATGGAACAATTGTCCAACGACATACGCTCCAGAAAAGGAACGTTATTTTCATTATCAGTAATATCTAGGCTTGGCATTGTCTGTGTTTTCCCAGTCCCTTGATCAGTCGTATATCTCCATTTTCTTCATGCTTTCGTCTACATCATATTCTTTTCTTCGATCATCTACTTTCCGCGGTCGAGATTGTATTTTCAATACTGGAGAGTGTATGAAGGCGAGGAGTCTGACTGTTGAGCGGTTCACTATTTTCTCTATGACAATCTTTTCGCCGTAAAGGTTTGTTTATATGTTTTCTTTGTTTGGTTTTTTCCTCCGCACAGACATCCGATCTTGTGCGCGGAGATGGTTGGGGCCACTGCGATGGACAACGGTGTTGGGGCATTAGCATCCGAGTTTTTAGACTCTACCGAGATACCCTCAGGAAATCGAAAGGAACAAAGGCTGGGTGGGGGATAACCTGGAGCGGGATTGGGCAGCGTGGCAACACGAACGGACTCAAGGAGTTGGTTAAGCGTTGAATGTTTTTTTTTTATTGCCTGATTTTGACGGGAACATGCGCGACGACTGGGCCGATAGGAAGGATCCCCAGAGATCATGCACCCCTTGCTTGCGGTGGATGCCTGAAATGTACGGACGAGAATTAAGGATTATTGATACCTGCTACACCAAAGACATACATGATTACTATTGCAAGATGCCTGTACCAACTTGACTGGAACGGGAAAAGGATTGAAAACTCGGGGCTGCAACGCAGGCCTTCTTCCTCCGGGATCCTGAGCATGTATGTCTCGCCCTCAAGCGCATGTGTGTATGTATGTTGGTTGACAATCGGTTCCCCCGGTAGCTGTGGATGCGGAAGGGGGGGCGACCGAGCCGGGGAGACCCCTCATTCTCCGAGGCAAGGACCAAGTAGAGATAAAAAAAATAAAAAAATAAAAATACGACGATTTCCACGAAGTGCGCAGTCGGGTCGTTATCGTGCGGCCCTGAAGGCATACCGAACATGGTCCGAATATGTGACTAGATCGGGGCGAGGAGGACCCTGATGCGTGTGGCAAAGAAGCGGTCTGCGAGCTGCACGACACCTTGTCCGACATGGTAGTATGTGGTGGAATCGCACGCCGACGATGATGGCATTACGGCTGCGTGTGGCTGGCGATAGCCGCGCTTCTAACCGATCCTGTTCGTAGGCCCCCCGGTACACCTCTGACGCTGTTGATGATGGTGAGCATGAAGAAGGGGAGGGGGGTTTGGCAATCGAAGCAGCAGAGGAGTATGAGTGCGGGTGTTGTTGTTGACGGGCAAGGGGGTGTGAGAGGAGGAGTGGTGCGCCATGCGCTGCTTGTCCCACCTCATATTGGGAGGCAGGCCTGTTTGGATCGGAGGTAGGGGACTGAACCCCCCACGTACAACCTTGAGCCGGGAATAGGACAATTTTCTACCCGCCTTCGGGGAAAGGGGGGAGGGGATATTCGGAGTAAGGTAGGTGGTGCAAAAGGTCGTTCTTCTAAGTGTGCTAATTACCTTTGGATTAAACAGAGACAATATTCTGCCTGCGAATGCAACGGCGCCCTCTTCATCCTCCGAAGAAAGAAAGCAAAAAAACTAATCCCCGTGCTCCACGCACGTAACTAGCTTCGACCTAAACAACTGCCGCAGGTTGACAGTTTCCGTGAGAGACGCGACCTCATTCGACGGGAAGTGAACCCTTGCGCCAGGGGAAATTTGAACGGAACCTGCATGGGAGGGCACATGCACCCTCTTGGAGCCTGATCATGCCCCCGGTGAGGTCTATTTGTGTTTTCGCTGTCTCACCGAACAAAGATGGGCCTTGTTAGAATATTGATCATGAGGCACTTCGTAGACCCAGCCGGCAGCTAGGTCGTCGACCGGCCGGGCTTGTCGTTCCTTTGGTGAACACTGGATCATCGGCTAGACACACGTACGTATATGCAGGCCGCAGGAGGGGAGACGTCTTTTGAGGCCGTCCACCGAGGAGGGAAGGCAAGTGAAAAAATGGATACGAGGGGATGGCGATCGGGCCGTGTTTATTGGCCCCACGTCTCGGCGTGAAGACTGGGCTCGTCTACGGCAAGTCGAAGGAGCAGTTCACGCAGAAACGGAAGGATTCATGGGTCACTGGATGGGAGGCGTGCCGCGCAGTACATTCATGAGTCCTCGGCATTGGATCTGGCGCCTTGCTCTGGCTTTCTCGGTGATGCCGAGGGGATGGATGGCTATCTACCCCTCACCACGGATCTTGCACGGAGAAGAGTTGAAAAGGAAAAAAAAAAAAGGGAGTCGAAGCAAGCCAAGTTTCAATGCTCTGCCTGAATACAAATGAAAGACGTTTGATATACAGGGGCCCGACTTGCCTGTGAGTCTGCCCAATGCCTTGGTCGTCGTCGTCGTCGTCATTGAAGGCTGTCTGCAGTTCTGGATGTGGTGCTGATACCGGTAATAAGAGCTGGGATGGCAAGTGCCAACACCGTGGAACACGAAGCCCGGCCCGGCCCGGTTGAAGGCTGTGGCTGAGTAATGTAACAGTAACGGATTCCAAAGCAACATCTACCACGGTTCGTTTAAGAGAAAAAACCCCGTCTCAAGTTACGGACGTTGTAATGGCTGCAAGCGGGAGTGTCCGCAAGGGAGAGATCCATCCCATCGGGTTGGGGTGGGTTGCTTTCCGTCTGAAATTTGAGTTTTCGCTAGTGCGGTGAGTCTGTAGGTAGATTCAACCTCGACTCTGCATCAAACGGTTTCTCACACCAGTCATCACAAAGATAGAGGCCATCCAGCTGCCATAGCTATGCTTGTGCAGTTATGCGTGTAAAATTTCTCGTAAAGATTCGAGCCAACGATGGTTTATTTCTCAAGAGTTCGACTGAGCCTATTGTCATGAGATACAAGGAAACGAGATGTCAACTCGCCGTCAAAGCTCTTACTTTTCTTATTCGGATTTCAGGAGGCTCAAACAATTTATTCAGAGTACTGAGTACTGGCTCTTTGAAGGATGCTTTTGCGGCCCTCGAATAGAAAAACGTAAAGCACAACATGAACAAACTGTGCAACGACCCTCAGTATGCTAAGAATTAAACAGCTGCAAAAAGGTTCTTTGTCTTTTTCAAAGTTGCTATAGAAAACGTCATGACACTTTGCTGTTTGCCTTGCCCAATTGAAAGTACCAGGCCATGCTTTGGAATTTGTTAAAATTCAACTCGATGGACTCCGTTGTACTGGACGTTGCTATAACTGCGTCGATTTCTTCTAGGTTCTTACAATGATGACTTGTTCAGTACAGTGCAAGGGTTTTCCTCGAGAGCCTCTTCTTAAGTTACAAGCTGTTTCATTTTGCAACTTAGGATACATCTGTGACCCATATTCACAAGAACTTCACTCCCGTTAATTCAGTCAGTGTCGTGCTATAACTCACCTTATAAAGAGCTAGGCTCTATAATAAACGATAAATAAAGATAGAACTGCCTAAAGTAGGTAAATAAACGTCTCTCTATATAAAAGCTAGGTATAATGTAACTAGAGAGACTAATTATATAAGTAGGAGTTACTAAGGGAGAAGGTTTATCCTAGTACGTAACCTACTCTATATTATATAATAACCCCTAGTTTAAAAAAAGTAATATTCTTATTATAAACTATTAAAATAAATAAAATAACTAAAACTAAGTAATAATCCTATATTAATCCTATACTAAATCCGTTCTCCTCGAATTATATCTATAATTCTAATCCTATACCTCCTTATCCTAAGTCCCTATCTATTATACTCTATTATTATATATCTATAGGAAGTTCTTTAGGTTATTTATTAATCTATATAATTTATAAAGTAAGTATAGATTAAGTAATAACTGAATTATCTTATATAGCGTTATTATTAAATTATATAGTATCCTAGCTGTCTTCTTAGATAGTAAATAGGGCGTTCGCTAAATATATATTATTAATATCTTATCTAAGGTTCTAGTTATTATAGTTAGTAGATAAGGTTGTAGTACCTTATATATTATTAGGTTATAGGTTATAGGTTATATTATATAAGGTTTCTATATACTGTAACTAGATAGCTTCTATAGATTATATATTATAAGGTCCTAGTTAATTGACTTATTACTCTTTATTACCCTGATTATTACTTTATAAACTAGTTATATCGCCTATTACCTTAATTTAAAGAATTATTACTCTAGTTATTATATCTATAAGAATAGGAATATAAGTAGCAAAGGGGACGCTAAAGCAGCCTAAATAATGAATATTTATAGGCTGATTTTAATTGTGATAAAAGCTCATAAATTTAAGCATAAGGAGGCATTTTTCCTAGAATTAATTAATTGAGAAATCGTTAATATTATTAATATTATTTCTAAGTTATAAATCCTCCTCTCAATAAGTAAGGGGTAAAATATTCTAAAACGTAGCTACTAAATAGCTAACTATTAAGCTTATTTAGTAGAATCGTGCTCGGATCACTAAGTGCTCTATATACTATTTTTATTTTTTATAGCTATATATATATATATATAAGGTTATTAATATTATTAGAATTTATATAGATTTTTAAAGTATTTATTCCTTAAAGGATATATTGTTATGATTATGATTTTATGTTTTATAGTTATTAAAGTGTTATTAAAGAGATATTGTATAGATATACAACTATATATACTATAGTTATTTACTGAAGTTTATTTAAAGTTTATAATATTAGAATAGAAATATTAAGATATACCTTTAGTATTCTTATACCCCCCCCCCGTAAGGTAAATATCTATTTATATATAGCTTATTGTTTATATTATATAATATATTATATTATATCACACTCTCTCTATAAGTCATATACTCTAATATAAAAACTCTTAAAACCTAGTGGGAAAATTAAAGAGGAAATTCTTAGAGTATTATTTATAATAATTACTAGTAGAAAAACCTACAAACCTAACTCTCATAGTTATAAAAGGAAAACTAGACTTTTTATAATAGTTTATAATAGTTATAGCAGTCTAATAACTTATATCTGTAATGCAGTTATCGTTGTTTATATTATTATTATTCTTACTTATTATATTTAATAGGTTGTGAAATTTTATCTTGCCCAAAGGCTTTGTTAATATATCTGTAATATTATTACTAGACTATATATAAAAGAGGAATATTTCTTCTTTAGTAACTAGATTCCTAGTAAAATGGTATTTTATATTAATACGCTTAGCCTTTTTATGAAATTTAAGATTTTTAGCTAACTTTTGAGCTAAAATATTATCTATAAGTATTTTAGGCTTAAGCAGGCTATTATAGCCTAGCGTATTTAGTATAAAGTTATAGCTATTATATATATATATATATATATATATATATATATATATAGAGCCTCTTTTACTATATTAGATAAAGCTATATATTCAGCTTTATACCTAGATAAGACTACTGTGTTTTATTTAGAAGAAGAATAAAATATAATAGTATTAAACCCTAAGTAAATATATATACTGAGGTTGATTTTCGATTATTAGGATCTCGTGCCTAGTCTGAATCCGTAAATCCAATTATATTATTATTTGATATATCCTTATTATAGTTATAAGTTAAACCGTAATTAGGGAATTTATTTATATATCCCTATATTCTATTAAGAGCTATAAAATGCTCTTTAGAGGGATTTCTACTATAATAGGTATAAGTCGTAACTGCTAAAGTAATATCTAGCCTTGTTTTTAAAGCTAGGTATAGGAGGGCTCCGATTTCCTATTAATATTATAATATTTCCTCTTTAAATATATATTTATCATTCTTATATAACTTTAGATTATTATCTATAGGGGTATAAGGCCTATAGACTTTAGTTTTATCATATTTATTATGTATTTTATCAGTATACGTTAGTTGTTTTATATATGGTTATTTATTTATACGGTCTATTATTATTTCATTTCCTAGGAAGATACTAGGCTCCCCTAAGTATTAAAGTCTTAAATGCTTTTGTAGGTTATTATATATATAGTTATAAGCATTATTATTATTTATAACTAAAAGCATATTATTAACGTAATAAGCTAGAATAGCTTTATAGTTATTTTTATTTAATATAAATACTCCCTTATCATAGGGAGAGACTTCAAAGTTATACTAAAGTAGTATTAACCGTAGGTGTTGATACTATACGCGTGGGCTTTGTTCTAAGCTATATAAATCTTTATTTAGCTTATAAATTAAGCTAATATCCATTAGATTATCATTATAGTTATATATTAATTTATTAGTATTTTTATTATATACGAAACTGGTAGGTATTCTTTTACATAGATCTTTATCAATATCTATATGGGTAAAAGCAGTAGTAATATCAAACTGCATTAATATATAGTTATGTTTTATAGCAAACATTAATATAAATCTATAGCTTTCAGGTCTATAAGTAGTACTAAAAGTTTCAAGGTAATCTATACTAACTTATTAGTTAAGACCTTGAACTACCTAACGGGCTTTATATTTAATATTGTTATTATTATTATTATTATTATTATTATTATTATTATTATTATTATTATTATTATTATTATTATTATTATTATTATTATTATTATTATTATTATTATTATTATTATTATTATTATTTTATAAACCCAACGGCCCCCCCAGGGGATAAACTCCCCTAGGTTTAGGTATAATATTCTAAGTATTATTATCTTTAAGTTGTTTTATTTCTATAAGCATAGCTTAAATCTAATTATCTATATATAGAGAGCTAATTACTTGTTTATAGGTAGCTAGCTCGTTAAGAGTAGTTACTACTAATATATAAAAAGCTTTATTTATAGTTAAATTATTATTGCTTATTATATTAATAGCTTCAGCGTTATTATTATTATTGTTTTTATAGATTAGGTATTTCCTTGAGACTAGGACGTCTTGAAGGGTAAAAAGTGCACTTTCTTTATATTTACATAGCACCTGCATATGCTTTTGTGCGGGTGATAGCGCTAATATATATACTTATATATAGTAGCTTATGAGTACCTATCATAGGGTGGTGCTAACCTGAGGGTGAGGATCCCTTAACCTTAGAGCTAGCCCTCTAGCGAGGTTCTTATATGCTTTGCTAGATAGCTTAGATATAAGTTCTTATAATAGCTATAGTTCCTTTAAGCTTAGGAATATACTAGCGATTTATTACTAAAAGCTAGCTAATAAGCCTAAGCTTCTTTCTAAGGATAGGAAGTATATTATCTACCTTAGTATCTTCTACTATATAGTTAGGGTATTATAATAATCTATCTACTAAATTAGTAACCCCTAACTTATACTAGATTTCAAAGTTAAATACTAATAGGTAGTAAACCTATCGCGCGAGTTTTCTATAAATATCCTATATAAGCATAGCAAGCACTCCTTTTAGCGCTATATAGTCTATAAGTATTATGAATTTCTTAGGGAGTCTATATAGGTATTATGCCTAATAATCTAAACTTTCTATAATAGCAAGGAGTTCCTATTAACCTATAGCCTAGCGCCTCTCTATATCTAAGAGCTTCCTTAACTAGAAGGCTACTAGGTACTAAACTATGCTATGCTTCTATAAGAGCATACTAGATACTATCTAAATAGATATATTAGTTTTAACCCTAGTTTCTAGCGCTAGGTTATAATATCTTAGTATTAGGGCTTTAGCAAATACTCTCTAAAGTATCTTAAATATAGTTTATATCTCCTCTATCTAGGCGAAGGCTTCTAACTTTATACTATTTTAGCTTCCCTTAAGCATATTATTTATAGTGAGTATAATATAGGAATATCTTATAATAAACTTATAATAAAAGTTATAAAAGCTAAGGAATACTTAGATATCTCTAAAAGACTTTAGTACTAGCTATTTAATAACTACTTAAACTCTATCTAGGTCTATCCTAATACTATCTTAGGTAATATAGATATACTTCTATCTAATAGAAGTTATACTTCTTTAGTTTTATAAATAGCTTAGTAGTCCTTAGGTAGTATAGGATAGTATAGAAGTCCTTAGTATGCTATTCCCTTATCTCTAAGTAAATTAGAATATTATCTAGGTATATAATATAGCAAGTATCTAAAAGGTTAGTAAGTACTTAGTAAATATATACCTAAAAGTTACTAGGGTATTTATAAGCCTAAATAGTATTATAATATACTTAAAGTACTTATATTATATTCTAAATACTATTTTCTACTTATTTGCTTTATTAATTATAATTTAGTAGTATACCTCGCTTAAGTTAATCTTAGAAATAAACTTTGCTCTAGTAAGTCTATCTAGAAGCTTATTAATTAGTAGTAGATAATAATAGTTCTTTTTTTAATTTTATTTAATCCTCTATAGTCTATATATAGTTATAGGCTTCTATCCTTCTTAGGTATAAATAGCACTAGTGCTCTTATAGACCTAGTTAAGTAGTATATATAGCCTGCTGCCTCTATATCCTAAATATACTTAATAAGTATTTATAACTACTCTACTAATATAGAGTATATAGGTCTATATAGGGGTTCCTTGCTAGGTTTTAGTTTAATATAGTATACTACTCCCTTTAGCCTTAGAACTTTCTTTATATTCTCCTTATTAAAAAAATTAATAAAGTCTTAAAGTTCCCTAGGAATCTTCTTCTGCTACTTATTATCTAGCGAGTCTTTATTTAAAATCTCTATATCCTTCTTATTAGAGCTTATAATACTTATTAGATATATAATATAAGCTTATTAGCTATTCTCTATAATCTTTTAGATAATTACCTCTAGCTTAGCAAGTAAGAGGGGTTTATATAACTAAGTATATATATAGGTATTTATATAAATACCTTCCTATTCTATTAAGTTATTAGATAGAAGGATATCTCCTGCTCCTTTAAGGCGAGGGCTTATAATAAAAGCCTAGTAAATCTTCTATAAGTAACCCTAACTATTTATAAGGAAGAATATAAGCTAATAGACCTTTCTTATAAGCATAGGCCTTCCCTAGAAGTCTACTAATTTAGGGGCTATAATACTAGTAGCCTCCTTTAGTTAGAGTTTCTCAATAAGATCTTCTTATATAATATCTATTACTATATAGGTATCTATATTAACCTTTAGTTTAACTTCACTTAATACTTAGAGCGCTAATACCTATCCCTTAATAGTCTATCCTATTAGAACTGAGGTGATTTCTAGCGTAGCGCCCCTCGGGGTTGCTTCTATACCTACTCGTTTCCTAAGTCTTTAGTATTAGTTATACTAAGTACTATAATTATACTTATCCCGCCCTATTTTAGGTTTAGGTTCTAGTTGCTACTTATTAGCTATATATAGGTTTTAGTATAATTAGGGGAGATATAGCTATACTTCTTATAGTTATAGCATTAGGGTCCCTAGGAGTCAGAGGGTATACTACTAGAGCTAGGTATTATATAGGCGTTTGCTAAGTAGTCGTTTTAGGATAGGGTCTCTAGGTAGTAGTCCCTTAGGTCTATTAACCTACGGGGTTATAAGCTGCTCTTATAAGGGCGGTCTAGAGTTTAAGGGACTGGACACCTAGGCTGGAGAAGCTAGAGATACCTCAGCTAGCATAAGCTAAAAGGATAGAGAGGCCTATAGGTCTAGGGTATAGAACCCTTATAGCAAGGACTTAGTAAGTATTTACTAAAGGCTAGAAAAGAAGGATCTTAGAAGAAGTAAGCAAAAGTAATATAGTAATACTAGACCTACCTTTTAGGTGCTTCTATTTTTAGTTTAATCTAACTATAGCTCTTAGCCCCTTAATACCTTTATAATTCTTTTGCTTCTACTCTGCTTTAGGAAGGTTAGTAATAATAATAGTATTATATACCTAAGTAATACCTATTAATTAGGCTGAAGAACCTATACCTAATATTCACTAAGAGTAGAGTAAAATAAGCTATATAAACCTATATAAGGAAGTTAACCCTAGCGAGTAGTTAGAAAATAACGCAAGCTAATAAGGGAAGGTAAGAAGCTATGCTTTAAGCAAGGCTAGGGGTCCTAAAGAGGATAGGCTACTTATCCTAAATACTTACTACTTAGATAATAAGTATATATAAGAAAATAGGGAATATAAGACCCCTTCCTATAGACTAGATAGGCTAATAGGCTAGATATCTATAGCTATAGCTAATAAGCTAGCTTAAGCTAGAGGGCTAGATAAAGTAACTAGCTAAGTGCTAATATAATAGATTATAACTATAATAGCTAACTAGTATAAGCTAATTACTACTATATTAAGTAACTAAGCTCCTACTAAGCAATCGCCTAAGGTTTATAAAAAAACCCCTAAATTAATAATATAGCGCGCCTTACTAGCAAATCTACTAGTATAATAAGGGAAGATTAGCTTATTATAGTTAAAGAGGCTTATAAGCACTACCCTAGCTGCTCTAATAGCTAGTATATCTAATAGGCTTTAAGTACAATAGAGCATACCCTATAAATAGAATAGTAGAATTATTAGTAAATACTTATAGATAAGTTAGGGAATTAGGTTAACCCTAAATAAGAAGACTTCTAAATTTTTATAAGAGGGTAGCATATTATACCTAAGCTCTAAGAGTAAAACTACTATAATACTTTGAGATAGTGCTATTAGGAGGATAATAAGAAACTAATTATATATTAGGCTTTATAGGAGTCTATTAATTAAGCACTTAGTAAGCTAAGCATAAGTAATATAAAAGCGCATGCCTTCTTTTAGGACCTTATTAGGACCCTAAAGGATAAATTCTTTAAGTAGGATATTAATTATACTAATATATATACTATTACCCTATATATATAGAGATTATAGGAGATTATAGAAGGGAGATATATAGGAATATCTACTAGCTACTCTAAGTTATAAAAGTAACTATACTTTAGCTCTCTAGACTACCCTTATAAGAGCAGCTTATAACCCCCTAGGTTAATAGACTTAAGGGACTACTACCTAGAGACCCTATCCTAGAATAACTACTTAGCAGATGCCCGCGCAATACCTAGCGCTAGTAGTATATCTTCTAACTCCTAGGGACCCTAATGCTATAACTATAAGAAGTATAGCTATATCTCCCCTAACTATATTAAAACCTATAAGTAGCTAATAGGTAATAACTAGAACCTAAACCTAAGATAGGGCGGGATAAGCGCAATTATAACACCCTATATAATTAATACTAAAGACTTAAGAAATAAGTAGGTATAGATATAACCCTAAGGGGTATTATACTAGAAATCACCTTAGTTCTAGTAGGATAGACTATTAAAAGATAGGTATTAGCGCTCTAAGCATCTAGCAAAGTCAAACTAGAGGTTAATATAGATACTTATATGGTAATAGATATATATAAGAAGATCTTATTAAAAAGCTCTAACTAAAAGAGGCTATTAGTATTATAGCCCCTAAATTAGTAGATTTCTAGGGAAGGCCTATGCTTATAGGTAAGGTCTACTAGCTTATATTCTTCCTTATAGATAGTTAGGGTTACTTATAGAAGATTTGCTAGGCTTTTATTATAAGCCCTTGCTCTAAAGGAGTAGGAGATATCCTTCTATCTAATAACTTAATAGAATATCAAGGTATTTATATAAATACTTATATATATACCTAGTTATATAAACCCCTCTTACTTACTAAGCTAGAGGTAATTATCTAAAAGATTATAGAGAATAGCTAATAAGCTTATATTATATATCTAATAAGTACTATAAGCTTTAATAAGAAGGATATAGAGATCTTAAGCAAAGATTTGCTAAATAATAAGCAGGAGAAAAAGATTCCTAAGGAACTTTAAGACTTTGCTAATATTTTTAATAAGGAGAATATAAAGAAAGTTCTTAGGCTAAAGGGAGTAGTATATTATATTAAACTAAAACCTAGTAAGGAACCCCTATATAGACCTATATACCCTATATTAGTAGAGTAGTTATAAATACTTACTAAGTATATTTAGGATATTATAAAGAGTATAGCTAAAGGCCTAAACCAGGAAAGGCTAGAATGTTGAAACGTAGATATCCGTTATTATATTAGACTATTGCTTAACCTTCTAAGATTTTCGCTTGCAGAGTTCTCTCTAAGGTATATTTATCCGCCTCTAACTCGCTAACGTTTTGCTAATAGCGTGACTCTGCATCCTATACCTGCTATTATTCCTTATAATTACCCCCCCTTCTAAAGACTTAGTCCCTAAGGTATACTAGTAGGGTAATATAGCTCTATATTGCTTACTATAGGGCGATAGTTTAGCGTCTTTATTATATTATTTATTATTGCTCCTTCCTACGCTAGATTTAGGCTATTATAGCAAATAATATATTTTATTTTCTAGCGCTTTATATATTTTTGAATTTTAAGTATTGCTATTTTTTTTAATTAGTTGCTAATAGTTATGCGACTATTTAGTAGTATATAGTTAGTAATTATTTAGCCTTATTGCCTAGCGATGCTAATTATAAAAGGGCGTCTTCCTTTTGAGGTCTCTAACCTAGCTGGATTTTTCCCTCTTTAGCATCATTTTTTTAACTTAGCAGCCTCTATTATTCTCTCTTTATTATCTATTCTATAAGCTCTTGCTATAATTATCTAATTTCTCGTTTTTTTTCCTTTTTAGTTTATCTCTTTCCCTATTATTTCGCTAATCTCTCTCCGCTATATCCTATATTGCGCATATAGGCGTAATACTTACTAGATATTTATATAATCCTGAGATCCTCTCTAGCAACCTTACTAGTAATACTAATAGTAGCTATCCTTGCCTCAGCTATCTCTATAAGATATATTAGGATATTATTAACCTTTGCTATATATATAGCGAGTATATACAGAAGTATATCTATTGCAATTTCAATAAGAAAAAATATATTGCTATAAGTCTCTACCTATTTGCTGCCTTATTGCTATATGCTAACGCCTAGTAGGTCCCCTAGGAGCTTTGGGGCGCAGCCTAAATAACTTAGAACATATTTCACTAGATCTAAATTTAGGAGCATGAAGGTATCCTAACCCCTCTTTATTAATATTATATACTTGCTTCTCTTAGCGATTATTTAGTAGCATAGAAGCATATTACTAAACTTATTTATAATCCTATTACTAGTAGTAGTAGTTATAATATAGAGCAGCTCTAGCTCTAGGAGCTTGCTTCTATTTATAAGTATCTTGCTCTCGATATCTTAGTTTATATAGGCTATTATTTACTACTCCCTTGCTAATTATATCCTACTAATAATTAGTTCTAGGTTAATACCCTTTATAAGAGTATTAATATATTTTAGCGCCTAAACGCTACCTAGCTGCTATATATTTATAATAATAGTCCTGCTATATACCTCTATAATAAGATTAATTATCTAGTTAATAACCCTTTAATAAAGCTAGTCCCTAAGCGCTCTTATAAATATAATATTAACTCCTTTCCTAAGTTTAGTAAGTTGCTTTAAGACGACCTCCTTAAGTATACCTCTAATAATATCCCCTCCTGCTTTATTACTATTACTAGTACTCGCCTTATCTCCCACGCCTTATACCTCTATACCCCTACTAAACGTAGCTAAGAGGATAGCAATGATTTAGCAAAGAAGGCTAGGAGAGCTAAGAAGGCTAAGTTTACTATTACTATCTCTAATAGTAGCTCTAGTAATAAGTTAGGTAGTAAGGTAGGTAGTAGCTCTAGGGATAAGTTAAGTAGTGACTCTAGGGGTGAGTCGGGTAGTAAGTTAGCTAGTAATTAGTCTATAGGTAGTAATAATAAGGATACTAGTAATACTAGCTTAGCAACTAGTTGCTATAGTGCTATTTGTAGTTATAGTAGTTAGGGTGCCTGCGGCCGTGGCTATAGTTAAAAGTAACTAACTAGTTAGATAGTTAGCTCTCTCCCTCTTTTATATAGGATAATACCCCTCTTTTTGCTATAATATTAGTAATAATTTGCTACTTAATATAATTAACGTTATGCTTCTTAATTTAGCTTCTATTCTATAATCTTATGATTTATAATTAGCAACTTATTGCTATAACTTTAGTAACTAGTTATCCCACTTCTTATAAGACCTCTTATGCTATCTATTAAACTTGCGAATAGCCTCCTGCGCGTTCGCTAAATTCTCTATAGGCTCCTATATATTATATTCTATAAGCTATCCTACCTACTTAACTAGATATTATATATTATTGCTAATACTTTGCTATATAATGATCTCTTTTACCTCCTATTCCTCTAGCTTATCCTTAAGCTCTAGGTATATAGGTAAACCTTTGCTACCTACTTAGTAGTTATCCTATAGTTCTAGCAAGGTAATAGAGAATATATTATATATCTATTAATACTATAGTAGTAGATAGACCTTATATATTTACGTGCTAACTAGTTCTATAATAGCTACTTATATAAACCTAGGTGCTAGTTTCTTATTCTTAAACTAGAAGTTCTTTATTAATAGCCTAATAACCTATCCCTAATAATAGGTCTAGTCCTTATGCCTCATATAATAATACTTAGCTTATACCTTAGTAGCCTTCTGCTACTATTCCTAGGCCCTCTTGCGGAGTCTTGAAATATATTTAATTCGCTCCCTTATGCCCTATACTATAACCCTATTTATAGGAGCTATATATTCTATATAACGTAGGTAGTAACTATATAGGGCCTCTATTAGCAAGTAGCTAGTAGTGCTATAGTAACTATTATTATATGCAAACTCTGCCTCAGGTAGCTAGACTGCCTATTCTTATAGCGAGTCGCTAGCATATGCTTATAGATACTTTCTAATATCTAATATATCCTTTCTAACTACCTATCGGTCTAGGGATAGTATATAGTAGAGAGGTAGCGCTTAATAGCCCTCTCTCTCGTAAACTCTTCCCAAAATTAGCTAGTTAGGAGCTTATCTCGGTTGCTAATAATACCCTCTAGAGTGCTAAAATAGCATTTAACCTGTTTATAGAGAATCCGCGCTAACTCAGCAGCTATTAGCTGCTTCGTTATTAGAATAAATATAGCGAACTTAGTTATTTAGTATATAATAACGAGAACTATATTATATTCTCCGCTTATATACTAAGAGCTTACTAGCAATCTAGTAATAAAGTCTATAGTTATTTCCTAGAATAGGTATATAGGTAAGGGTAGTAGTTATAATTTCCTATAAGGCTTTTGCCTTAGAACGCAGTTCCCCTAGCATATATAGCACCCTATAATATAATTATATATATCTATAGCTAAGTTTAGCTAATAGAAGTTCCTCGAGATTAACTCAGTAGTCTTATTTACCCCTATATAACCCGCCCTGCGGTCGTCGTAGTATTAGCAAAGGATCTCTAGCCTTAGAGACCCTTCTTATAGTATCTCTAACTATCCCTTATAAAATAGGGTTCTAATACTATTAATTATATAGCCCCTATAATTACTAGCTAGTCTGCGCGCCCTCTCTAATTATATCTAGTAGTATAAGTTATTAACCTATAGTCTGCAAATAAGATTCTCTATCGCTTTAGAGGGTTGCTAACTCTCTGCTATTTTGCTTATTATAAGCTCCCTTATAACCTAGCATAGGATATACTGCTATACTATAATAACCCTAGCTCTAAGTAAGTCCTCTTAGTTAATAACCTCTTACTAAGTATTCTCTATATTACCCCTTGCTCTTTAGCATTACGTTATTATAGCTACTATAGTTATAGTAATATTAGCACGCTATAGAGCGTAATACTAACTAGAGACCGAGGCGTCTCTGCCCCTAGAGCTATCTATCTAGAAGGGGCACCTTATACTAGCCCTTATAGCGTTAATAAATACTTTTGAGGTCTCTATACTACCTTATAGTATAGTAATACTTATCTAAAGGTCTGCTAGTAGTTTGCTAATAAACCTTAGCTTCCTTACTAGGGTTAGGAGTATATTAGTCTACTTTACCTCCCCCTCTATATAGTCTAGCCTCCTAGATAGATTATCTACTAGGTTTATAACTCCTAACTTATGCTCTAGGTTAAAATCAAATACTAAGAGTTTATATACCTACCTAGCAAGCCTTCCCTAAAGGTCCTGCGCAGGCGTGCTAATAGCTCCCTTTAGCGCTTAGTAATCTATTAGAACTATAAACTTCTTTAATATACCTTAAAGATAGTAAGCCTAATAATCTAAGCTTTTAATTATAGCGAGAAGTTCCTATTAGCTTGCTCCCTAACGTTACTCTATATCGCTAAGCTTCTATAAATAGTAAGTAACTAGTTACTACTAACTATTAATATGCTATAATAGGATACTAGATATAGCCTTTATAGAAGTATCTATCTTAACCCTTATCTTATAGGTTAGGTCCTAGTATTAGAGAATAGTTACTAAGTAGAAGGCAGCTTAAAGCTGCTCGAAGGCTTATTAAGCTTCTTCTAGCTAGTAGAACTCCCCTCCTTTCTTATTATTCTCACTACCCTTTAATAAAGATATTATTAGGGCTATAATACCTAAATATCCCGCGATAAACTTATAGTAGAAGTTATAGAATCTAAGGAAGACCTAGATATCTTAATATATCTTTAGTAGCTTCTATTTAATAATAGCTTAGATATAAGTTTAATCTATTAATATACCCTTAGGCGTAATAATATACCTTAGGAACTCTACCTACTATTATTAAAACCTATACTTACTAAGCTTAGTATAGAGCTCGTACTAGCAAAGCCTATAGAGCACTTAGAGAAGGTCCTTCGTATGCTGCTCTCTTATCTCTAAGTAGATTATAATATTATTTATATAAGTAATGCAATAAGTATTTAGTAGCTTAGCAAGCGCTTAGTAAATATATACCTAGAATATAGCTAGGGCGTTTATAAGTCTAAATAGCATAATAATATATTCGAAATACCTATAATATACCCTAAACGCTGTTTTCTAGCAATCCTCTAGCTTAATATAAATATAGTAATATATATCTTAAATATCGATTTTCAAGATCTATTTCACTCCCTAAAGCCTATTTAATAGTTTGCTAATAAGAGGGAGTAGATATTAGTTCTTTATTATCACCTTATTAAGGCCTTAATAATCTATATAAAGGTATAGGGACCTATCTTTCTTAGGTATAAAAAGGATAGGAGCGCCTATCTCGCTAGTTAAAGGTTAGATCCGCCCTATTGCTTAGTTATTAGTAATATATTAGCAAAGTTCTTCTAACTAATGCTTGTTTAATAGGTAGATAGGCCTATATAGGGGTTTCTTCCCTTTAATCAAATCGATAGTATATTCTACGCCCTCTAGGACTAGGTATTACTTTACTAACTATTTATTAAACGTTACTTATTTACTAAATAGCTCTAGTAGTAACTCCATATTACCCTCTAGGGTATCTCCTTCTTCTAGAGCCCCTATTAGTAGCTTATAGGGGGTAATATTCCCTAATATATATATAATATAAGCCTTCTAGCTATTCTTAATAATCTCTTATATAAATACTAATAGCTTAGCGATACTAAAGCGTTCATATTCCTAGGTATTTATCTAGGTATTAATTATAATACCCTCTCTTCCTATAGAGTCTTATAATAAGAGGAGGTCTCCTGCTACTTTAGATTAGGGGGTTTTAGTAAAGAGTTGCTATATCTTCCTCGCTTCTCCTCCTAAGTTAATAAGGAAAAATATTAACTAGTATATATTCTAGCCTATTATAAATAACCTATTAAACCCTTCTAATATAGGGGTAACAGCTACTATAGGTTATAGGTATAGGGACTTAGCTAGTTAACTACTAATAATATTAACCTAGGAATAGGAATCTATATCTACTACTACTTCTTATTTAGCGATGTTCTAGAGAATAATTACCTAACCCTTTATAATAGATCTCTTAGGGAGAGTATCTAGTTCTAGTTTAAGCGCAGGGGTTACTAATATAGTCCCCTAGCTTACTTATTTTCTAATAAGTTAAGTTCTTTAACTCTTATAGATTAGATTATATTAACCCTCGCCTTCTTAGCAAGTGCTTAGTATCCTATTAGTATTTTATTCACGCTTTATCTTATATATTTATCTAAGTAGTCTACCCTCTTATATCCCTTTTGCTTATAGCTAAAGCATACTATATAATTAGATATTATAGGTTATATACTAGGGCTAGATATAGATTTATTCTAGTTAGATCCCTATATTATGCTACTAACTAATTAGTAAGGTATCGGGCTCTATAAACCCTATATTATCTTCGAGCTAGAACCCTGCTAGCCTGCCTTTTAACCTAACCTTATTACTAGGGGCCCCCTTAGGTTATACTCTTCCCCTATATACTATTTCTTGCTTTTGCTTTATAGAGGTTTGCTACCCTATTAGTAATATATCTCCTATAAGCATTCAGCTTTTATAGCTATATCTCTTAGCCTCTATATCTTAACTTTCTAATATTCGAGTTCCCTATATAGGAATAGGGCTAATTAGAAGTATAGTATATAGGCCTTAGCCTTGCTATCCTCTATACTAACTATACCTAAGTCCTAATATATTACTAACTGTTAGTCGGTAGGTTACGTAATCGTTACGTAAGCAGGAGTAATAATAGTAATAGTAAAAGAAGTAATAGTATTCTTCATTACTATCTAAAAGAGGGAGTTTCTAAGAGGGATTCACCTCTTATTTATACTAGAGGTAAGGTATCTAGAACCTTCTATAACGCGTAAGCTGCTTAGAAATCAAGCCCCACTTATTTCCTTGTATAGCTACTAGCTTACGCAAGCTAGTAACCTTATTATATATAAGGTTTAACCTTATTAGAGGCTAGAATCCTAGCAGTTTCCACGAGGTTCTACTGCTTTCTAGAGGTTTCTATACACAGTATATACAGTATTAATAATACTGTGTTATGTAATATACGTCTATATAGTATATAGGTATGTATTATAGTATATACTAGTATTTTATAATATAAAATACTATAATATCTTATACTAACTATTTAGCAAAGAACTATATTAATAACTATATCTCCTTCTACCTTATTATATCTAGCTTCTCGTAGTACCTTCGCTCTTAAAGCTCAGGGTTAATATACTATTAGTAAGTAAATACTATAAAGTTAGCTTATACTAGGTCTCCTTCTAGCCTAGCCCTATAGTATTACTACTAGGTCTATAGGGATAGGCTTATCTTTATAAGCGCCTATTAGACCTGCTGCTCTAGCATACTACTAGCGCGTAGTTAGTTTCTATCTTCAATCGCTTAGATCTAGTTGCTAACCTAGTTTATAATAAAGTCCTTAGTTATAATATAGTAGTTATATATAGGAGGCTTTTTATATTCTCTCTATAAGTATCTTAGTGCTAAGCGATTAGTAAGTTCTTATAGTAGGGTAGTAGTTTATTCCTTATACTACTACTATTATAGATATATCTGCGCTATAAGGCTCTCCTGCTATTTCTATAGTAACTCTATAGCCTAGGTAAGGATGCTAGAGATACTAGCTTCTCGGGGTATCCTAGGCAGGGTACCCTATTAGCTACTGCTTGCTATCTATTCGCCCCTCGAGGGGTAGTCTGCCTAGTCTAGCGCTACCTAGGACCTAGTCTAACCCCTTAGGGTTATTCCTCTTACTATATTATTACTAGGGTTATCTATTCCCCTAGTATAATATCTATACTATATTCCCTATATCTTAAGGCTTAGTAAATAATTAGTATCTTATTAGCTAAGACCCTATTAGTTATATTCTATATATCTAGCCCGGAGTTTATTATAGTTAAACTCTATTACTAAATTATTAGTATATTATTACTAGTTTGCTTTAGATATTCTAACTAGCGCTAGTTTCTTAAATCGAGGTAGAAGTAATAGAATTATAAGAGTATAGCTAAAGGCCTAAACTAGGAAAAGCTAGAATATTAAAATATAAGTATCTATTATTATATTAAACTATTACTTAACCTTCTAAGTCTATAGCTTATAGAGTTTTCTTTAAGGTGTATTTATCCGCCCCTGACTTGCTGACGTTTTGCCAATAGCGTGGCTCTGCATCCTGCACCCGCCATTGTTCCTTATATGCTAATATAGCACGCCTAAGGCTATTATTAGTAACTAAGATAAACTAATTACTAGTTAGTTCTAGTAAGACTAGACTAAGGCTTGAGATATAGAAGGGTATATCTCTACTATATAGTATCTGCAGATAGATAGCTAGACTAAAAGAATATACTAAACCTTAACTATATATCTTATAAAGTTTAGTAAAGGCTTGCGCGACTAATAGGTGATATAATTAGTTAAAGCTGAGTTTTTATATAATAATAATAAATATACTACTATTAGTATATCCCTATTTGAGGCCCTTATAGGATATTACCCTCGAATAGTTAACTATTATTTGCTAAATATTAAGATTAGGACCTAAGGGGTTAATAAAAAGCTTAAGAAGCTAATAGAGGTTTGCTAAAGAATAGCTAAGAATTAGTAATATATAATAGAGGTATAGGCTAAGAATATAAATATTAGAAGAAAAGCGTAATTATATAATATTAGAGATATTATAGGACTCTTAATAAAGAACTTCTATTTTGCAAAGGGTTAGCAAAAGCTTGCCCTAAGATTTATTCCTATGCTAGTTATAGAAGTTATAAGCTTTAATACCTATAGAATATAACTTCTAGAGAAGTATAGCAGGGTATATAGTATCTTCTCTATTGCTCTACTTAAGCTATAGTATAGCTAAAAGCTTACTAAGGAGTAGCTCCTAGATCTTAAAGAAGACCCTGAAGAATAGGAAGTTAAGGATATTATATTATAGAGGGAAGTACTAATAAGCCCCCTATATTTAGTTAAATAGAAAGGCTAGCTAGTAGAGTATAATACCTAGGAGCCTAAAGAATACTTAGCTAATACTTTATAAATTCTCGCTAGATTTAAGAAATAGTAGCGCAAGTTATATTATAAGTAGGATAATAAGTAATATAGAGCATTAAGAAAAATTAATTAACTATAAGATAGCTAAAACGCTAAGAGAAGACTCCCTCTTATAAAAGCAATATATAACCTATAGGTATCTAACCTTATATTACTATAGAATTCTACTATACGTTTGCTAAAGTTCTGCTAGTACTACTACTTATTATTATTACTATTACCCTCTTTATTATTATTATCCTCGTTATTATTATTATTATTATCCTTGCTCTCTTCCTCTGAGCTATTGCTAGTAATACTGCTATTATTACTCTACCTATTACTCTCTATAGTATTATTAGAGTTGCTATCCTCTATAGCTAAGGACTTATCCTCCTCGCTACTATAAACCTAGTACTGCTAAGCTATTGCTAAGTTATTACTAACCTTCTTATAAGAATTAGGTTAAGGCGCAGGGCTATTACTAATAACCTTAAAGATAGTAATAGGAGCTTAGTAATAAGTATTGCAAAGTATGCAGGAACCTTAAACCTTTAAAGGCTCCTATAAAGGAAGCGTGGATATATAGGTATTACTCTTTAAAAGCTATATTATTAGGATATTAATAAGCTTATTAAAAAAGGTAACCTACTTAAAGATATAACTCTTATTATATAAGTAAGTAGGGAGAGTATTATTAAGCTATATTATAATCTCCTTAACTAAAACCTTATCCTTACCCTAGCAAGCTACTTATAAATATATATTAGATTAATAAAAGGGTAAGATTAACTATGAGGTGAAACCTACCTTAAGCGAAACCTATAGACACGCCTAGGTATACAAAGCTGCACTCTCCTTAATACCTATAGCAAGGAGTTAGTTCTTATAGTTCTTAGAACTAAGCTTAAGACTAATAAGGTTTATTAACTAGTTATAGAGGTATTAGAGAAGCTCCTACCCCTACTCTATAGCTATAAAGATATAGAAGATCTCGCGCTACTAATACTAGCTAGTAGTAATTATATAGATATAATACTTAACCTAGTTCTAATAGAAATAAGTAGTACTAATAAGATAAGTAGGAATCTAGAGATAGGAAAAGTTAGCCTATACCTTCCCTAAATAATTACTAAACTTACCCTATAGTACTTAATACTATAAACTTAGTATAACTTACACGTATAATCACTATTATATTAATAGGTGTAGATAACCTAGGTATTCTTAGGGAGTTATAGCGCGCAGCTAACGCAAGGTTTGCTGCTACCCGCCTAGTGATGCTAATAGTTATTACTGCTAAGCTTAGCCTTAGTAGGGCTATACTTAGCGAGGAGCTAGCTAATAAGGCTCTTAGCGCTTATGATATTTAAAGAAGTATTAAAAGTTAGGAAGGGTTTATAAAGGCTTGATAAAGGGCTTAGATAATATGAAAGTAGTTATTAAATAATATAGTATAATAAGGAGGGAAAAGAACTAACCCTAGGGTAGGAAAAAGCTATTATTCTATAAATAGCTAAAGAGACCTCGCTAAATTATTATAAAAGTAGATATAACTTTAGATAGCAAAGAATAGTAATTATTTACTATAGCAGGTGCTACCTACTAGGAGGTAGATATAGTAAATTAGTAATAGTAGTTACTATCTAACCTATTTAATAGCCTTATAATACGCCTATTTAGAAGGGGGATAATAGGATAAAAAACGAAGCTATTATAGGGGTATAATATAAGAAAGTGCTTACTAGATAAAGGGCGAATAGCAGGAGAATAAAAACGAAGTTATTATAAGGATAACTATTCTCTTTTAAAAGGAAATAATAGGATTCCTTTAGAATAGCCTGGATAGAGAGCATAAAAGGGCCTAAAAGGAGAGGAACTATAAGGAATAGGATTATAAGCTTAGCTACTATATTTATAACTCTAAAGGCTCTACTATCTTTTAGTAAATATATAGCAGATAGTTACTATGCTAGATAATAGTAGTAATAAGTAAAGGACTAGGATCTACCCTGAATAGCTAAGAAGGATAATAATAGAGGGCTAACTTATAATACCTAATTTTATAGTAGGGATTATTATAATTAGAAGGGGGATAATTATAATAGAGTAGATACCTAGACTAGAGAAGCTAGAGATGCTTTAGCTAGTATAGGCTAAAAGGATAGAGAGGCTTATAGGTCTAGGGTATAGAACCCTTATAGTAAAGACTTAGCAAATACTCGCTAAAGGCTAGGAATAAACGATCTTAGAAGAAGCAAGCAAAAGTAGTATAATAATACGAGTCCTACCTTTTGGGTGCTTCTACTATTAGTTTGACCTGACCGTGGCTCTTAGCCCCTTGATACCTTTATATAACCCTACTAAGGAAGCTAAGATTTATTAGTAAACTACTAATAGATCTTTTGATAAATATTACTTTACTATAAGGTAGTATAGAGATCTTAAAAGCATTTATTAATACTATAAGGGCTAGCATATAGTGCCACTTCTAAATAGATAGCTCTAGGGATAGAGACGCCTTAGTCTCTAGTTAGTATTATGCTCTATATCGTGCTAATATTACTATAACTATAGCAGCTATAATAACCTAATACTAGAGAGCAAGGGGTAGTATAGAGAATGCTTAGTAAGAGGTTATTAACAAAGAGGATTTGCTTAGAGCTAGGGTTACTATAGTATAATAATATATCCTATGCTAGGTTATAAGGGAGCTTATAATAAGCAAAATAGCAGATAGTTAGCAACCCTCTAAAGCGATAGAGAATCTTATTTGCAGACTATAGGTTAATAACTTATACTACTAGATATAATTAGAGAGGGCGCGCAGACTAGCTAGTAATTATAGGGGCTATATAATTAATAGTTATAAAACCTTATTTTATAAGGAATAGTTAGAGATATTATAAGAGGGGTCTCTAAGGCTAGAGATCCTTTGCTAACACTATAATAACCACAGGGCGGGTTATATAGGGGTAAATAAGGCTACTAAGTTAATCTCAAGGAACTTCTATGAGCTAAACTTAGTTATAGATATATATAACTATATTATAGGGTGCTATATATGCTAAGGGAACCGCGTTCTAAGGCGTAAGCCCTATAGAAAGTTATAACTACTACCCTTACCTATATACCTATTCTAGGAAATAAGTATGGATTTTTATTACTAGTTTGCTCTCAGCATAAAGGTAGAGAATATAACATAGTTCTTATTATTATATACTAAATAACTAAGTTTGCTATATTTATCCTAATAATAAAGTAGCTAATAGCTGCTAAGTTAGCGTGGATTATTTATAAATAGGTTAAATACTACTTTAGCACTCTAGAGGGTATTATTAGTAACTAAGATAAGCTCCTAACTAGTTAAATTTAGGAGAAGTTCATAAGAGAGAGGGCTATTAAGCGTTGCTTCTCTACTATATACTACCCCTAGATTAATAGGTAGTTAGAAAGGGTGCACTAGATATTAGAGAAGTACTTATGAGTATATGCTAGCGACTTGCTATAAGAATAAGTAGTCTAGTTACCTAAGGCGGAGTTTGCATATAATAATAGTTACTATAGTACTACTAGCTACTTACTAATAGAAGCCCTATATAATTACTACCTATATTATATAGAATATATAACTCCTATAAATAGGGTTATAGTATAGGGTATAAGGGAGCGAATTAAATATATTTCAAGACTCTATAAGAGGGCCTAGGAATAGTAGTAGAAGGCTATAAAGCATAAGCTAAGTATTATAACGCGAGGTATAAGGACTAGACCTATTATTAGAGATAGGTCGTTAGACTATTAATAAAGAACTTCTAGTTTAAGAATAAGAAACTAGCACCTAGCTTTATATAAGTAGCTATTATAGAACTAGTTAATATAAACGTATATAAGGTCTATCTGCTATTATAGTACTAATAGATATATAATATATTCTCTATTACTTTACTAGAACTATAAGATAACTACTAAGTAAGTAGCAAAGGTTCGCTTATATATCTAGAGCTTAAAGATAAGCTAGAGGAATAGGAGGTAGAAGAGATTATTATATAGCAAGGTATTAGCAATAATATATAGTATTTAATTAAATAGGTAGGATAGTCTATAGAATATAATATATAGGAGCCTATAGAGAACTTAGTAAATACGCAAGAGGCTATTTATAAGTTTAATAAATAGCATAGGAGGGCTTATAAGAAGTAGGATAACTAGTTACTAAAGTTATAGTAATAAGTTGCTAATTATAAGCTATAAGACGATAGAATAGAAGCTAAATTAAGAAGCAGAATATTAATTATATTAGGTAGCAAATTATTACTAATATTATAGCAAAAGAGGGTATTATCCTATAAAGAAAAGGAAGAAAGCTAACGATCTAACTAGTTATTTAATTCCTACTATAGCTACAGGCGCGAGCGCTATAACTACTATAACTATAAGCAGCACTACTATAAATACCACGGCGACTAGTTGCTAAGCTAGTACTACTAGTATCCCTAGTATTGCTACCTATAGGCTAACTACTAGCTAACTTATTACTAGAGGCAACCCCTAACTTGCTACTAGAAGCACTACCTAACTTGTTACTAGGGCTACTACCTGACTTATTACTAGAGCTACTATTAGAGATAGTAATAGTAACCTTAGTCTTCTTAGCCTTCTTAGCCTTCTTTACTAACTTATTACTATCCTCTTAGCTATATTTAATAGGAGTATAAAGGTAGGAGGTATAGGAGATAGAGTAAGTATTAGTAATAGTAATAAAGCAGGAGGGAATATTATTAGAAGTATACCTAAGGAGATTATCTTAGAGCGCCTTACTAAACTTGGGAAAGGAGTTAATATTATACTTATAAGGGTGCTTAGGGACTAGCTTTATTAAAAGGTTATTAACTAGATAATTAATCTTATTATAGAGGTATATAATAGGATTATTATTATAAATATATAGTAGCTAGGTAGCATTTAGGCGCTAAAGCATATTAATACTATTATAAAAGGTATTAACCTAGAACTAATTATTAATATTTATAATTAGCAAGGGAGTAGCAAATAATAGCTTATATAAACTAAGATATTAAGAGCTAGGTGCTTATAGATTAAAGAAAGCTCCTAGAGCTAGAGCTACTCTATATTATAGCTACTACTACTACTAGTAGGATTATAGATAAGCTTAGTAATATACTTATATACTACTAAATAGTTATTAAGCAAAGCGAGAATATAATAATAATAAAGAGGGGTTATAATACCCTTATGTTCCTAAATTTAGATCTAGTAGAATATATTCTAAGGTATTTAGGCTACGTCCTAAAGCTCCTAGGGAACCTACTAGGTATTAGTATATAGTAACTAGGCAGCTAATTAGCGGAGACTTATAGTAGCATATTGCTTCTTATTGAAGTTATAATCAACGCACTTCTATATATATTTGCTATATATATAGCAAAAGTTAATAATATCTTAATATATCTCATAAAAATAGCTAAGGCAAGGATAGCTACTATTAGTATTACTAGTAAGGCTACTAGAGAGGATCTCGGGATTATAAAGGTATTTAGTAAGTACTCCGCCTATGCATATAATATAGGATATTATAGAGAGCTATTAGCAAAAGGCTAGAGATATAGATAAATTAGAAAAGGGGAAGGAAGAGAAATTAGATAATTAGAGTAAAAGTTTGCAAAGTAAGCGCTAAAAAAAAGAGAGGCTATTAGGTTAAAAAAGGATTATAAAGAGGAGAAATTTTAACTAGGTTAGTGTCGGAATAACTATCCTGCGCAGGTAATAGTACCAGAAAGATAGGGTTCTTCCGTAATACTGTAGTTGTTCGTTCTATCTAACTATCGTAGGTTTAGTAGTTACGACGGCCATATGGGCAGTCCTTGCATGTGGGGTCCTAGCCCTCCTATTGGTTGAATCGGCGCAATAGGTGGATCCGAACGGCCCGACGTAGCGCCGGTCGCCGACTAGGCTTCTAATACTAGCAGTCTTTTATTACTACCGGTGCCTACCCCATAATAGCCTATATTCGTCGAGATAACCACCAAATAGTACTACTTACAAAAGGGGCCTAAATAGCCCAATAACTGCAGTTTTCGCACGTTTATCGTTATCCCCCGATATACTATATATCCCCGGTTTTACCGCGCGCGGGGCCCCGGCTACTCTCGAACGACCTACCCCTCTATCCGTATCGTCGCCTTATTATTATTAATAAGCTATTAGAGGGCTTTATTCGGCATTAACTTTATAAGTCTATCGGCTAGGTTATTATTACTATAGATCTAGCGGATCTCCGCGATCTCGCAGCGTTCATATGACTACTATAGCGCTATTATATCGATTATAAGGCGCTTTTCTTTCGTTATACCTAGCTTAACGAGGCACTCGTATAGTAAATACGAGTCGGTATAAATAATAGTTAATATTAATAGTAGGTCTAGTTAATCGGAGACTTTTTAGAGGGTTATTATAATTGCATAAGCTATATTAACGCTAGTAACTATGCTATAGATTTCCGAGGCTAGTATGCTATGGGTAACGCGTTTTAACTTCATCGAGCTATAGTAGATAATATTACTATTAATTTCAAACGCATTAATAGCCTTATTATTATTAGTCTTATTAGCTAGTATAATAATAAAACCTAGTTATAATAATAGGTCGTTGTTATTAGCAAAAGATCTATTAATAAAAATAAATAGTTTTGCAGTAGCGAGGTTAAGCGGAATAAAACTAAGGCCTCTATCGAGGGATCGCAACTACTAGAGTATTTGCTAGTTAAGGATTCTAACGTTATTAACTATAGGGTTTTGCCGTTATATAGCAACAGATAGGTCGAAATAGGCCTCGGGTTAGCAAATTAATATAATATATGCGCTACGGGTGCGTTATTTAATATATTGCTGCTTTCGGATAGCTTCGTTAGCAGAGGGGTCGATAGGGCGTAACTTAAGCCCTTGGTCCTTTTAGCGGAGGGTGAGGGTATTGCTATTATCGATCGTCACGATCCTACTATTAAATATAAGGGGGTTATTAATAGCGAGGATCTGCTTAGGTTTAGCTAAAAAGCCGGCTTTAGTTAATTCAGCCTCCTTAAGGGTAGAAAACACGTTATTTAATAGGCCTAATATATTATTAGTTTATATACCTATAATAGCAAAAGATAGGTTATTTTTCGTTAATATAAGCAAGCAGGGGTTAAATAACGAAGTCTCTATCTCAAGCCTCTCTTTATAGTAGCAGCTATATATAGCTTACTAATAGGTGCTAGCCTTAGCGATACTATAGAGGGGTTTTATAACCTCTATAATAATATTATTAGGGTATTTATACTATATTTAGGCGGGGATTTTAGCGAGGATAGGGCGGGCGAGATAGGTAGCAGACTAGACATAGGCTTAGGTAATATTGCAGATCTAAAGGGTTTTACTATTAGCTAATAATAACGGGGCGACTACGAGGATTAGCTATTAACTAGCTCTTTAGATTATAGAGGCCTAAGTTAAAATAGCCTCTTTACTATTATTAGCATAGCCCTGAATAACGAGTCTCGACTTCTCATAGGGCTAGGTTATCTTACCCTTAACCTCGTTAATAATATAGGAGCGGAAAATCCGGATCCTATTATAGCAGGTAGGGTTATACCTAACGAAGTTAAATACGCTTTATTTAATAAGGGATTTAATCTCTTATCGGGTTAACTGCTCAAAAGGCTCTCTAGGGGTTATAATCACGCCGTTATTATATAACTTAATAGCGAGGTTATAGTCGGATTGCTCTTTAGCGGATAGGAAGGTCTTATTAGCAGCAATAATATCTATTTTAGCGAGGAGTATAGTCAAAGTCGGGCCTAGCGCTAGGTTATAGCAGGGCTAGCCTCGGCGCTATAATAGGGCGGGAGCTATATCGTTAGTAATAACGATAGTATCGTAGACTTCCTCAGTTGCCCCGTAGGGGATTGTAGTCCTATTGTTATTACTATCGGGTTCTATTAGCAGGTTAGTTAACTAGTAGTAAGGTTTAATAATAGTTAACCGGAAGGATTTCAGCCCGTTAGGTAGTTAAACTATGCATTTATAGCTATCGTTAGAGATAAGCTAGTAAGAGCCCTTCTAGCTATCTTTTTCATACTATACTCTAACCTCCGACTAGAGAGGTAGGCTTAATATAGGCTCGGTTATAGGGCTATTTCAGGCTATAATAGCCTTATTAACTTAATAACTAGCATAGAATTAGCAGATCTTATTAGTAGCCTTCTATATAGCTTAGGTGCGTTATATAATTAATAATAAGGGCGCTAAATCGTCTATTAGGCGTAGGTAGGCTCCGAATACTAGCAGGGTTAGTACTAGGCTATCGGGCCTAGTAATATTATTAATAGCTTTTATAACTATTTAGAGAGCGATATCGGGGTTAGCAGAGGGGTCTTCCGCCTAGATAATCTCATAGGCCTAGCATAATAGCTTATAGTATTATTTAACCTTTCTAATACTATTATAAGCCTTAACTAGGACCTCTTTTATAGAAATCGCTATCTTTTGCATAGATTAGCAAAATTCAGCAGATCGAAAGGAGGTGCTAGCATTAGTAACTATCTAGTTAGGTAGGCCCTGGTATACGTTAATCTAGCAGAGCTAAAGGGTCTGCTATATAGTTTTAGTAGATATATCCTTTATAAAGCGTGCTATATTAAACGTAGTAGCTATATTAACGATATAGAGGGCAGGGTAGTTACTATTAAGATATATAATATTAATAATAATCTTATAGTTGAAATTATAGTCGTCTTTTATTATAAACTTAAACCGATAGGGGCTACTGCTATAGAGTTAGTAGTAGTAGCAAAACTTCGTTAACTTATTGATAATATCGATATTAACGGGGTAGCTAGCGCGCTAGAGGACTTTATGGAGTCGTTAGACGGATAGGTAGCTAAAACGATAGTAGATATAGCATAATTCGACGTTAGTAAAGTTATAACTTATAATAGCCTCTTCTAGGTTAGTTATAAACTATAGGTAGCCCTATAGTTATATAACCGGGGTCGTGAGGTCGTCACGAACGAGTTAGTTAGCGATATTATCAAATCTTATGCTAAGTTAGTCTATATTATAAAGGGATAATAAGAAGGGGGTATTCGTTAGTATCATATAGAAGGTTACGTCGCTAAGGGGAGTTGTAATAACCGTTATTCCAAGAGATTCAATAGGGTTAGCGCTACCGAAGCGGATCGAGGCTGCCCTAGTTATAGAGGGGTTAAGTTAGCAATTAACCCTCTTTTATAAGGCTAAGAACTGCGGGTAACCCCTAGTTAAATATCGGGCTGCGCTAGAGTCAGGGATAATCCCTCTGAATATAGTTAACAAATAATAGTCGGTAATATATATCGCAACGGGATTATTATTTTTATTAACTAACGTATTATAAGAGGGTTTAACGCGGTTAATTGCATAGAGGGTTGACTAGTCGGCTAAGCGGGTTATTATATTACTGCTATTAACCGCGGTAGGTTAGCTAAAACAGGCAGTAGTAAGGAAGGCCTCGTCGTTAGTGCTATTACTATCGTTACCTTCGTCATTATTAATAGATAATAACTAGTAAAAGAGGGTAATAGGGTTATTAATAATAGAGGAGTCGGCTGCAGTAGCTGCGAGGTCTTTAATACCCTTATACTACGCTAAAAACTAGTGATATTCAGCGGGGTTAGCGTTATTTTAGACGTATTAGCTATTCTTAAACTTACTATAGGCCTTATGTCGATCGTCGTTAGTATATTTCATCGACTAATAGCTAGGTTTGCTATAAACGTAGCACTTTTTGGCTCTTGCTATGTTATTAAGGCTATTACTAACTATATAGGGCCTAAAACGATTCTTTCGACCGTTACTATAGTAGGTGCGGTCGGTCTAATAGACCCTAGTCCTATCGTTATTTTTAGCGATATATTATACTATAGGCCGGGTTATTATTAAAATAGCTGAATATAACTAGCTAAAGACTCCTTCTATTAACTTAGCAGGGTTAAAGAGGTAAAAATAATACTTTTTAACCCCTTAGTATATATTAATAATATAGTCCTATAGGATGAGATTGGAGTAGTAGGCTAGTAATAAGGCTCGTTAGACCTTAGTTACGTGGTTAACGAGGATCTCTAAGCACTCTATCCTCGTTTTAGAGGGGTTATTATAGATAACCTAGGTTAACGTAGCCTAGCGCTACTCCGTTAGGTAGGCCTAGCGGGTATCGTGGGATTCGAAGTTATTATAGAGTTTTTTAACTATAGCTAGGAGGCTTAACTAGGCGCTGCTAAGTCGGTTGAAATAGTAATTGCAGGCTTAGCCTTTTAGTATAAGGGGGAGGGCGCTAGTAGCCTGCGATTATTAGATCCTAACCTTCTTATAGATATCCCGAAAGATAGTTAATTTCGCTTCTAATACGTCGTATTTAGCGCCGCTATACTTTATATTATTAGCATAAAGCTTAGCTAGATCTATTAACTGCTTTAGCGTAGCTAGGAGGCTATTATAGCCTATATCCCAGTTGTTATTATTAACTATGCTATCTCTGCTAGTAGGCGTAGTTTTTACTAGCGCTATCGTAGGGGGGGTCTATAACTACGGGGTTCTAGCTTAGGCGAGGCTCTCGTTAGGCCTCGTGAGATAGGGCAGGCATATAAGCATAACTAGTACTAATATCTCGCGAATAAACGTTAGGTTATTAGCGAGGTATTATAGGAAGTCGTCTATATAGGTATCTAACTAGGCTTAGCTCTAGTAGTAGAACTTAGGCCTAGTTATAGCCTTAATAAGCCTAATTAAGATTATCCTAGCTACTAGGTTAACCTATACTCTATAGCTAATAACGTGGTTTTTAAGAGCTTTCCTAAGCTTCTAGTTAGTCTTGCTAAATAGTTTAGTAGTCTAGCTGATAAAGTCGTATGAGAACTCGCGCTAGAAGGCTTAGCTAGTGTTCTTATTGATCTTATAGACCTCAAGTTAATAGCTTATCTATATATTTACCTATTTAATAGATATATTAGGAATATTATTGCTTTCCTCGTTAATCTCGAAGACCTTGCCCTAGAAGTTAGGCTAGATAATGCCCTTAAGCTAGGTGGGGATAGGGATATCGCTATAGATAGATCCTTAGATAGATCTATTATAGGTGGTAGGAGGAGGAGGAGGGTTATTACTACCCGGCTTAGCGGTTAGGGTAGCTATTATAAATAGAGTAGAGGAGGTGGAGGGGGGGGGGGGGGGGTATAGTATGCGTTATTTTTCGCAATATCGTAGCTTTTCGCATCGAGGTCGTTATATATAGGCATAAAGCAGCCTGGATGTTATTGCTATAGTCGTTTACTTAACCAGTCGTCGTATATAGGCGTAAAGCAGCCTGGATGTTATTGAATAGTTATCGTAGTAGCCTATAATAGTCGTTTCAATCCCTCTGCTAGTAGTAGTGATATTAATAGCGGAGATGTCTCTTCTGCTATAGGTAGTAATAAACCTTGCTAATCTATAGTAACTCGAGTGGTTATAATAGTTAAGTTAACTACTAATTAGTATTGGAATAACTATCCTGCGCAGGTAATAGTACTAGAAAGATAGGGTTCTTCCGTAATACTGTAGTTGTTCGTTCTATCTAACTATCGTAGGTTTAGTGGTTATGATAGCTATATAGGTAGTCCTTGCATATGGGGTCCTGGCCCTCCTATTGGTTAAATCGGCGCAATAGGTGGATCCGAACGGCCCGACGTGGCGCCGGTCGCCGACTGGGCTTCCAACAGTTAGAGACCTTAAAAAGAAGATACCCTTTTATACTTAATATTACTAGGTAATAAGGCTAAATAATTACTAGCTATATACTACTAAATAGTTATATAACTATTAGTAACTATTTAAAAATAATAGCAATACTTAAAATTCAAAAATATATAACGCACTATAAAATAAAATATATTATTTGCTATAATAACCTAAATCTAGCATAGAAAAGAGCAATAGTAAATAATATAATAAAGGCGCTAAACTATCGCCCTATAGTTAGTAATATAGAGCTATATTACCCTATTAGTATGCCTTAGGGACTAAGGCTTTAGAAGGGGGGGTAATTATAAGGAATAATAGCAGGTATAGGATATAAAGCTATACTATTAGCAAAACGTTAGCAAATTAGGAGTAGATAAATATACCTTAGAGAAAACTCTATAAGCTATAGACTTCAAAGGTTAAGCAATAGTTTAATATACTAATAGATACCTACGTTTTAGCATTCTAGCCTTTCCTGGTTTAGGCCTATAGCCATACTCTTATAATTTCTATAGCAGTAGCTATAGTAGTAGCTATAATAGCTTCAGATATAAAGCAACCTTAAGTATCTCCTAGCTAATTAGCCCCTTATTAATAGACTATTTTAATATATAATATAGAGATTATTAGATATTATTTTATAATATATAGACTTAAGGTTAGATCTCCTTAAGTAATAGCGATACTAGTTATATCTTAGCTAGAGTAACCAAGTAGAAAGGGAATAAGAGTATAAATATTTATAAATATAAGTCTAACTTATTAAATGCCTAGGACCTAATAATCCTATTTAGAAGTATTTATTATTATTATTATTATTATAGGGTAAAAACTAAGGTCCTAGACTTTATAATTATATTCAAGATTAGATCTCTTACTTATAGTATAAAACGCTCATAATAAGGAATTTACTAAGAAGAAATTTAATCGAAGTAAAAAGCAAAGGGGAAGTTTATACTACTATATAAAGAGCTAGGCTCTATAATAAATAATAAATAAAAATAGAACTACCTAAAGTAGGTAAATAAACGTCTCTTTATATATAAAGCTAGGTATAATATAACTACAGAGACTAATTATATAGGCAGGGGTCGCTAAGGGAGAAGGTCTACCCTGGTAGGTAACCCACCCCACGTCACGTGACACACCTAGTTACAAATACAATAGTTCAAAGTTGAGACACTATGATCCATCCTTCTTGACTCAATGACTATTACAGGATTTAGTATTTCATTGTAAAGGGTATGGCTAAAGGCCTAAACCAGGAAAGGCTAGAATGCTGAAACGTAGATATCTATTATCATATTAGACTACTACTTAACCTTCTAAGTTTTTCGCTTATAGAGTTTTCTCTAAGGTGTATTTATTCGCTCCTAACTTGCTAATATTTTATTAATAGCATAGCTCTATATCCTATACCTGCTATTATTCCTTATAATTACCCCCCCTTCTAAAGCCTTAGTTCCTAAGGCGTATTAGTAGGGTAATATAGCTCTGTGTTGCTAACTATAGGGCGATAGTTTAGCGCCTTTATTATATTATTTGCTATTGCTCCTTCCTGCGCTGGATTTAGGCTGCTATAGCGAATAATATATTTTATTTTCTAGCGGTTTATATTTTTGAATTTTAAGTATCGCTATTATTTTTTAATTAGTTAGTAATAGTTATACGACTACTTAGTAGTATATAGCTAGTAATTATTTAGCTTTATTGCCTAGTAATACTAATTATAAAAGGGCGTCTACTTTTTGAGGTCTCTAACTTAGCTAGATTTTTCCCCCTTTAGTATCTCTTTTTTAACTCGATAGCTTTTATTATTTTTCTTTTTATTATCTATTCTATAAGCTTTTGCAATAATTATTAATTTTCCCTATTCTTCCTTTTCTAGTTTATTTCTTCTATTCTCTATTATATCTTATATTGCATATATAGGTGCGATTCTCGCTAAATACCTATATAATCCTAAAATCCTCTCTAGTAACTTCACTAATAATTCTAATAGTAGCTATCCCTATCTTAGCTATCTCTATAAGATATATTAAGATATTATTAACCTTCGCTATATATATAGCGAATATATATAGAAGTATATCTATTATAACTTCGATAAGAAGAAATATGCTGCTATAAGTCTCTGCTAGTTCGCTACTAGGTTGCTATATACTAACGCCTAGTAGGTTCTCTAGGAGCTTTAGGGCATAGCCTAGATTACTTAGAATATATTCTACTAGATCTAAATTTAGAAATAGGAGGGTATCTTAACCTCTCTTTATTATTATTATATTCTCGCTTCCCTTGCTAACTATTTAGTAGTATAGAAATATATTACTAAGCTAATCTGCAATTCTACTACTAGTAGTAATAGCTATAATATAGAGCAGCTCTAACTCTAGGAGCTTGCTTCTATTTATAAATACCTCGCCCTTAATATCTTAGTTTATATAGGCTATTACTCGCCGCTCCCTTGCTAATTATATCTTATTAATAACTAGTTCTAGGTTAGTACCCTTTATAATAATATTAATATCTTTTAGCACCTGAATGCTACCTAGCTGCTATATATTTATAATAATAATCCCGCTATATACCTCTATAATAAGATCGATCGTCTAGTTAATAACCCTTTAATAAAACTAGTCCCTAAGCGCCCTTATAAGTATAATATTAACTCCTTTCCTAAGTTTAGTAAGTTGCTTTAAGATAACCTCCTTAAGTATACTTCTAATAATATTCCCTCCTATTTTATTACTATTACTAGTACTTACCCTATCTCTTATGCTTTATACCTCTATACTCCTACTAAATATAGCTAAGAAGATAGTAATAATTTAGCAAAAAAGGCTAGAAAGGCTAAGAAAACTAAGGTTATTATTACTATCTCTAATAATAGCTCTAGTAATAAGTTAGGTAGCGAGGTAGGTAGTAGCTCTAGTAGAGAGTCGGGTAGTGACCCGGGTAGTAAGTCTAGTAGTAAGTCGGTAGGTAGTCGGTCTATAGGTAATGATATTAGGGATGCTAGTAATATTAATAACGCTAGCTTAGCGACTAGTCGCCGTGGTGCTATTTGTAGTCGTGGTTGGGGTGCTCGCGCCTGTAGCTATAGTTAGAAGTAAATAACTATTTAGATAGTTAGCTCCCTCCTTTTTCTTATAGGATAATACCCTTCTTTTGCTATAAAATCGGCAATAATTTGCTACTTAATATAATTAATATTCTGCTTCTTAATTTAGCTTCTATTCTATAGTCTCGTGATTTATAATTAGCAACTTATCGCTATAACCCTATAACTAGTTATCTTACTTCCTATAAGACCTCCTATGCTATCTATCAAACTTATGAACAGCTTCTTATGCATTTGCTAAGTTCTCTCTGGGCTCTTATATATTATATTCTATAGGCTATCCTACCTATTTAACTAGATATTATATATTATTACTAATACCTTATTATATAATAATCTCTTCTACTTCCTATTCCTCTAGCTTATCCTCGAGCTCTAGGTATATAAGTAAACCTTTGCTACTTACTTAGTAGTTATCCTATAGTTCTAATAAGGTAATAGAGAATATATTATATATCTATTAGTATTATAGTAATAGATAGACCCTATATACTTACGTGCTAACTAGTTCTATAATAGCTACTTATATAAACCTAGGTATTAATTTCTTATTCTTAAACTAGAAGTTCTTTATTAATAGCCTAACGACCTATCCCTAATAGTAGGTCTAGTTCTTATGCCTTGCGTTATAATACTTAGCTTACGCCTTAGTAGCCTTCTACTACTCTTCCTAGGCCCTCTCGCAAAGTCTTGAAATATATTTAATTCGCTCCCTTATACCCTATACTATAACCCTATTTATAGGAGCTATATATTCTATATAATATAGGTAGTAACTATATAGGGCCTCTATTAGCAAGTAGCTAGTAGTGCTATAGTAACTATTATTATATGCAAACTCTGCCTCAGGTAGCTAGACTACCTATTCTTATAGCGAGTCGCTAGCATATGCTTATAGATACTTTCTAATATCTAATATATCCTTTCTAACTACCTATCGGTCTAGGGATAGTATATATATAAGGGACTGGATACCCCGACTGGAGAAGCTAGAGACGCTTCGGCTACTATAGGCTGAAGGGAGGAGAGGCCTGTAGGTCTAGGGTATAGAACCCTTATAGCAAAGACTTAGTAAATACTTGCTAAAGGCTAGAAATAAGGGATCTTAGAGGAAGTAAGTAAAAGTAGTATAATAATATAGACTCTACCTTTTAGGTGCTTCTGCTATTAGTTTAACCTAACTATAGCTCTTAGCCCCTCGATACCTTTATAATTCTTTTGCTTCTACCCTGCTTTAGGAAGGTTAGTAATAATAATAATATTATATACCCGAGCGACGCCTACTAATCAGGCTGAAGAACCTATGCTTAATATTCGCTAAGAGCAGAGCGAAATAGCCTATATGAACCTTTATGAGGAAGCTAATCCTAGCGAGTAATTAGAGGATAATATAAGCTAACGAGGGGAGGTAAGAAGCTATGCTTTAAGCGAGGCTAGGGGCTCTAAAGAGAACGGGCTACTTATGCTAAATGCTCGTTATATAGATATTAAGCGTATGCGGGAGAATGGGGTATATAAGACCCCTTCCTATAAACCGGATAAGCTAATAGGCTAGATATCTATAGCTATAGCTAATAGGCTAGCCTAAGCCGGAGGGTTAGATAAAGTAACTAGCTAAGTACTAATACGATAGATTATAACTATAATAGCTAACTAATAGAAGCTAATTACTACTATATTAAGCAACCGAGCTCCTGCTAAGCAATCGCCTAAGGTTTATAAAAAACCCCCGAATTATAATATAGCGCGCCTTACTAGCGAATCTACTAATATAATAAGGGAAGATTAGCTCGTTATAGTTAAAGAGGCTTATAAGCACCGCCCTAGCTGCTCTAATAGCTAGTATATCTAGTAGGCTTTAAGTATAATAGAGTATACCCTATAAATAAAATAGCGGAGTTATTAGCGAATACTCATAGACGAGTCGGGGAACTAGATAGACCTTAAATAGGAAGACTTCCGAATTTTCATAAGAGGGTAGTATATCACGCCCGAGCTCTAAGAATAGAACTACTATAATGCTCTAAGATAGTGCTACTAGAAGGATAATAAGAAACTAATTATATATTAGGCTTAATAGGAGTTTATTAACTAAGCACTTAGCAAGCCGAGCACTAGTAATATAAAGGTGTACACCTTCTTTTAGGGCCTTATTAGGACCCTAAAGGATAAACTCTTTAAGTAGGATATTAACTATACTAATATATATACTATTACTCTATATATATAGAGATTATAGGAGATTATAGAAGGGAGATACAGGGGAACGTCCGCTAGCCGTTCCGAGTTATATAAGTAACTATACTCAGGCTCTCTAGACTGCTCTTATAAGAGCGGCTTATAACCCCTTAGGTTAATAGACTTAAGGGATTGCTACCTAGAGACCCTATCTTAGAACAACTACTTAGCAGATGCTCGTATAACGCCTAGCGCTAGTAGTATATCTATTAATTCCTAGGGATCCTAATACTATAACTATAAGAAGTATAGCTATATCTCTCCTAATTATACCGAACCCCGTGCGCAGCTAATAGGTAGTAATTAGAACCTAAACCTAAGGCGGGGCGGGATAAGCGTAATTATAATACCTAGAGTAACTAATACTAAAGACTTAGGAAACGAGTAAGCATAGATATAACCCCGAGGGGCTCTATGCTAGAAATTACCTTAGTTCTAATAGGATAGACCATTAAGGGATAGGCATTAGCGCTCTAAGTATCTAGCGAAGTCGAACTAGAGGTTAATATAGATATCTATATAGTAGTAGATATTATATAAGAAGACCTCATTAAGAGGCTCTAACTAAAGGAAGCTACTAGTATTATAGCCCCTGAATTAGTGGATTTCTAGGGAAGGCCTATGCCTATAGGCAAGGTCTACTAGCTTATATTCTTCCTTATAGATAGTTAGGGTTACTTATAGAAGATTCGCTAGGCTTTTATTATAAGCCCTCGCTCTAAAGGAGCGGGAGATATCCTTCTATCTAATAATATAATAGGATAGGAAGGTATTTATATAAATACTTATATATATACCTAGTTATATAAACCCCTCTTGCTTGCTAAGCTAGAGGCAATTGCCTAAGAGATTATAGAGAATAGCTAATAGGCTTATATTATATATCTAATAGGTGCTATAGGCTCTAATAAGAAGGATATAGAGTCCTTAGGCGAAGACTTGCTAGAGAATAAGCAAGAGAAGAAGATTTCTAGGGAACTTTAAGACTTTACTAATATTTTTAATAAGGAGAATATAAAGAAAGTTCTAAAGCTAAAAGGAGTAGTATACTATATCGAACTAAAACCTAGCAAGGAACCCCTATATAGACCGATATACCCTATATTAGTAGAGTAGTTATAAATACTCGCTAAGTATATCTAGGATATAGAGGCAGCAGGCTATATATGCTATTTAACTAGCTCTATAGGAGTACTAGTGCTATTTATACTTAAGAAGGATAGAAGCCTGCAACTATATATAGATTATAAGGGACTAAATAAAATCATAGTAAAGAACCATTATCCTCTGCTACTAATTAGCAAGCTTCTAGATAGGCTCGCTAGAGCGAAGTTTATTTCGAAGATTAACTTAAGCGAGGCATACTACCGAATTGCAATTAATAAAGCAGATAAGTAGAAAATAGCGTTTAGAATGCGATATAGGTACTTCGAGTATACTATAATGCTATTTAGGCTTATGAATGCCCTAGCAACTTTCTAGGTATATATCTACTAAATACTTGCTAACCTTCTAGATACCTGCTATATTATATACCTAGATAATATTCTGATCTACTTAGATATAAGGGAATAGTATACTAAAGACCTCTATACTATCCTATGCTACCTAAGGGCTACCGAGCTATTTATAAAACTAAAAAAGTATAACTTCTACTAGATAGAAGTAGATTTTCTAGGGTTCTATATTACCTAAGATAGCATTGGGATAGACCTGGATAGAGTCCGAGTAGTTGCTAAATAGCTAGTGCCTAAGTCTTTTAGAGATATCTAAGTATTCCTTAGTTTCTATAACTTTTACTATAAGTTTATTATAAGATACTCTTATATTATAGCCCCTATAACTAGCGCGCTTAAGGGAAGCTAGAACAGTACGAAGTTAGGAGCCTTCGCCTAGACGGGGGAGATATAGACTGCATTTGAGATACTTCAGAGAGCATTTGCTAAAGCCCTAATGCTGAGATATTATAACCTAACGTTAGAAACTAGGGTTAAGACTAATATATCTACTTAGGTAGCATCTAGCGTGCTTTTATAGAAATATAGCATAGTTTAGTACCTAATAGCCTTCTAGTCGAGGAAGCTCTTAGATATAGAGAGGCGCTAGGCTATAGGGCAGCAGGAACTCCTTATTATTATAGAAAATTTAGATTACTAGGCGTAGTACCTATAAGGACTCCCTGAGAAATTCGTAGTACTTATAGACTATATAGCGCTAAAAGGAGTGCTCGCTACGCCTATATAGGATATTTGCAGAAGACTCGTGCAATAGGTCTATTACCTATTAGCATTTAATTTTAAAATCTAGTATAGGTCGGGGGTTACTAACCTAATAGATAGATTATTATAACGCCCTAACTATATAGTAGAAGATGCTAAGGTGGATAATATACTTCCTACCCTTAGAAAGAAACTTAGGCTTATTAGCTAGCTTTTAGCGAATATTTGCTAGCATATTGCTAAGCTCGAAGGAACTATAGCGATTATAAGAACTTATACCCGAGCCGTCTAGCGAAGTATATAAGAACCTTGCTAGAGGGCTAGCTCTAAGGTTAAGGGATCCTCACCCTTAAGTTAGCACTACCCCACGATAGGTACTAATAAGCTACTACGTATAAGTATATATATTAGCGCTATTACCTATATAAAAGCATATATAGATACTATGCTAACTGCTCTATAAGAGAATAGCAATAGGCTAGAGGACTTAGGGGGAGCTAGGGTTACTATACCGGAATAGTATATCCTACGTGCTATAATAAGGGAGCTTATTTAGGATAAAACAGCTTATATACTATAACTAGGCGCAGATCTCGAATAGATAGTTAGAGGACTGCAGGCTAAAGACCCCTTCTATAGAGATATCGTAGCCAAGGTTCGCTAAGACGCTAGGGAATACTAAGGATACCGAGTTAATAAGAATAATATCCTTTGGTTTAGAAGAAGACTTATTATCCTAGAAGAGGGATCCCTCTGCTATAAAATCCTGAAAAACTATTATAATATGC
>JAOQIF010000462.1:0-67614 GCA_026260285.1 Colletotrichum sansevieriae
TTAGGAAGCCTAGCAGAGGATTATAGTTCTATTATAACTACTAAGTATTAAATATAATTACTAAGCGAGACTACTACCCCTTACCCCTAATCTAAGAGACCCTCTAGAGGGTTAGTTTAGCGAAGTAGTATATTAAACTAGATATAGTAGCTACCTTCTATAAGATTCATATAGCAGAAGGGTACTAGGAAAAGACCGCCTTTTATATGCGATATAGGCTCTTTAAGTAGCTAGTCTATCTATTCGGATTAAGCAAAGCCCTTATAATATTCTAATAATATATTAATAGCACGCTCTAGGAGTTCCTTAACGACTTTATAATAGCATATATTAATAATATATTAGTCTATAGCAGCAGCTCCTAAGCAGACTATAAGCAGAAGGTATATAAGGTTCTCTAGGCCCTCTAAGAGGCTAGTCTTAACCTTAACCTAGTAAAATATAAGTTCTCTATAAAAATAATAAAGTATATAGGTTTTATCCTAAAGGTAAGCGAGGGTATTGCTTATAATATAGAGAAAGTATAGATAATTACTAAATAGGAAGCGCCTACTTTAGTAAAAGGATTATAAAGTTTCCTAGGGTTTGCTAATTACTACTAAGTATTTATATTAGAGTACTTAGGGGTTATAGAGCCCCTTACCCTCCTAATAAAGAAGGGAGTGCTATTTATCTAGGGTAAGGAATAAGAAGATATATTCTAGGCGCTTAAACGCTACTTCTAAATTATACTAGTATTATATTACTTCGACCTATAAGCCCTAACTATAGTTAAGATAAACTACTTAGGGTTCGCTTTAGGGGGGGTGCTAACTCAAGAAGATATATAAGAATAGCGCTATCCTATTGCTTTCTACTCGCAGAGGCTAACCCCTGCTTAATATAACTACCTAATTTATAATAAGGAGCTATTAGTAGTAATTACTTATTTAAACGCATAGGATGCTAAGCTAAGAAGCTGCTTTAGATTTAAGGTCCTTACTAACTATAAGGGCCTCGAATACTTTATGCAAAAGCAATATTTAATAGAATGCTAAAGTTACTAAGTAGAGTAGTTATTAAGGTATAATTTCTACTTAGAATATTAACCTAGTTGCCTAGTAGCTATATCTAATATACTCTTATATTATAAATAGGATGCCCTGAAAGGATAGGAGGATAAATAAGAGAAAGGGAGGGTAATCTAGATAATCCCTAACTCTACCCTAGGTAAGGTAAGGAGGATAGCAATAATTGAGGCCCCTACTATAATAGTATTCGAGGATCTAGCCCTTTAATATATATAGAATAAAGCTTAAGCAGAAGATAACTAATACTAAGGAGCTTATTCTATAGTAAAAAGGGGCGACCGAAGCTTCCCTCCCTAGCTAGGCTTAAAACTATAGATCGCTAAGTATAGTATTAACGCCCTTAGCTAATTAATATTCAGAGACTAGATCTAGGTACTAGGGTTAATAGATAAAAACTACCCTTAGAACGTGCTTCAAACGTAGTTAATTTAGAAGTACTATAACTTAGTAATAACAAGCTACCCTAGTTAGAATAATACCCTAGCTATCCTAGCCTAGCAATACTTCTAGCTAGGGCAGTCCTCTATAGTCCGCTAGTTTATAAGAAACTACGATAGCTATAGGCGTAGAACGATTTAGTAATAAGCGAAATGCAGGCTTCTTTAACCCTTACTAGTAGTAGAATAGTTATATTGCAACCTTGCTATAGATTTTATTATAAACCTCCTATGCATAGTGAAAATAGGGTTGAGATACCTTTAGGTAATAGTTAATAGGCTCTCTAAGATAATAACCCTAGAAGGGATGCTTTTAATAGATATAGAAATATATATAGAACGCTTTATAAACTATTACTACTAATTTCATAGTATACCGAAGTTAATTATTAGCAATAGGGGTAATAACTAGATAAGTTAGTTCTAGCGATAATTCTACGCGCTTATAAAGATCGAATAACGTTTAAGCACCGCCTTTTACCCGTAGATAGATAGAGTAATAAAACGTTTTAATTAGGAGATCTAAGTAGTCCTATAGATAATAGTTAACTTTACCTAGGATAACTAGGAGGTTTACTTGCCCTCCGTTTAGCTAGCGATTAATAGTTATAACGTAGCTGCGATAGGAGTAAGCCTATTCTTCTTTACCTATAGATACTACGTCAACCTAGTACTAGTAGTATAACCTACGCTAGAGCTATTAACCTCACGCGAGTTAGCTACTAATAAGTTCGTTAATAAACTGAAGTCGACTATAGAGTTAGCCTAAGTAGCTATCGCTATAGCCTAATAGACTATAGAATAATTAGCAAATAGTAAAAGGATGCTAGCAGAACGCTATAAAGTAGGCGATAAGGTCTAGCTATTACTAGCTAACTTCTATATAGAAAGACCCTATAGGAAGTTAGACTAGCTATACCTAAAGTATAAAGTAACTAGAGTAATCTTACTAATTATAGTTAAGTTAAACGTTCTAGGCAAGGTCTATAACTAATTTTATATTAGCTTACTATATTATGCTATAAATAACCCCCTCCTAGGCTAAGAAGTTAATAATCCCTAACTACCCCCGATTTTTAAAGATAGAGAGGATAAATAGGAAGTTAAGTCCGTTCTAGCTATATGCTAGAAGCATATAGATAGGGGCAGGTATTATAAGTTATTAGTTAAATAGATTAGATATAGTTAGCCTACCTAGGAGCCCTTATAATCGCTCTAAGATAACTAGGTAGTAGATAAGTATAAAGAAAAGTATAGCCCGATAGATAAGAATAATAATAACCCCTAATATACTATACTATAAGCTAAGTAGTAATTAATAAGTAGGAATAGGATAGAGGGATAGCAGCTAGGTAATTTATAATTAGAGGAGTAAGTAGAAATAAGAAGCTCTATTATAACTTAAGGCTATAGGGAGGCAGAACGGGACCTAAATAAGCCTTAAGTAAGTAGAAAGTAGGCAGATAGTAAGTAAGTAGAAACCACGGACCTAGGAAGATAACCCCTTACTCCTCCTACTCTTTATAAGTAATAGTAATAATATTAGTAAGCTAAGAAAAGGGGTTAGATTATTAGGAATAGAAGAAAGGCAGGAATAGGATAAACCTTATAAAGGACCTTAGCTATATCTAGGTAAGCCTAGGTGAGGTAGTATAGCTACGCCTTATTAGGCTTAACTAGGAGGGAAAGCAAGGTAGTAGTAGTAGAGGTACTAAGGATAGGAGTAGCTAGAGAACTAGCAGAGGGTATAGGGGAGGCATCCGACTTAATAGTAGCCTTAGTAGCACGCTTTATAGCAGTATAGGTATAGACCTCGCGGTTCTAAATAGAAGTAATATAAAGGAGTTCCGCGCGAGCCTCGATCTATATAGGGAGCTATAACTATTAATAATAACCTTAAAATATAGGATTAGTAGAGTCTTACTAAGGTCCTCTCGTCGAGGCTATAATAAATAAGGCAGTCTTAGCTAAGAGAAGCAAACTCCTCTTAGTAGCAAATTATACTAGGGTTACTCTAGTAGAATATTAGCTCTATAGAAAAGGAATAATAGGGAAGCAATACCTATATTAATATAAGCAGACTTAATAGCCTCGTTAGAATAATAGATATAATAGATAATATTACTTATAATATAATTAGCCTTATAATAATTAAAGGGCGATAGGATAGTATACCTCGCTTAATAACGTTATAATAAGCTATAATATTACTAGGCTTCTTAGCCTTAGCTATAGCAGATATATACTTTAGGTAAGGGACCTTGCGAAGAGGTCCCTAGGTCTTATCCTAGGGGATGCTACTAAAGACGAGCTAGTATAAATAGGGACCCTAGTAGAACGTTAAAAAAATGCTAAACGAGCGGAAATTAATATACTACGAGGGGCTCCTAGGTAATAGGATATATTAGGAGGGGGTAGTTAAGGTAATCGCATAGCTCCTAGCTAGCTAGGGCGTAGAGGGGGTTATCTATAAGATCGAAGTTATTAGGGGCGGTCTCCTTATAGTTAGAGAGGCTAGCAGAGGTAGAGTAGTTAGAAGGCAGGCCCTTAATAAGAAGAGGAGACTCTATCTCCTTATCGGAGTTAGGGAGGGGCTATATAGGGTTAATTATAGCAAAACTATAGAGAAAGAGTAGGTAGTAACTTATAGGGGGCGCTATTATAGAGGCGAGGGAAATTAGATTAATTAGATCTACGCGAGTTAGCGATTAATAGGGGTTTAGATATAATAAACTTATACTAATATAGACTAGGAATACGCTAAAAACGCTACTAAAACGACGACTTATTAGCTAAAATAATATTATAATTAATCGATTAACTTATACTAGTTTAGGTTAATAAGTAGAGGAAGAAAAAAAAGACGAAGCAAACTAGGGGTGTGAAAAATCATATTATTATAATTATTTACTTATAAAGCGTAGTATAGCTAGCAGCCCGGATTAATATCGCTCTAGACCAGCCCTTAGCCTATGCTTAAACCTACTACTCACGTGAGGGCTAGGAGGAGGGGGCGGGGTATATATTATAGGCTATGCTATAGCTAGCATCTAGGCGGTGCTATAGACCCTAAGAATTCTGCCCTTAACGACTGCTCTCGCTTAATATTTGCCTTATATCCGCTTTTCTATTGCATAGGGAACTTCCTAGAAAACTTCCCTTCCTTAGCTTAGATTACTATAATTAAGGCACCCCTAAGTTGAACAAACCCGGGCTAGCCCCTCACAAGGGTAGTAGTTATAACTTTCTATAGGGCTTATGCCTCAGAACGCAGTTCCGCTAGTATATATAGCACCCTATAATATAATTATATATATCTATAGCTAAGTTTAGCTAGTAGAAGTTCCTTGAGATTAACTTAGTAGTCTTATTTACCCATATATAATCCGCCTTCTAGTTATTATAGTATTAGCAAAGGATCTCTAGCCTTAGAGACCCCTCTTATAATATCTCTAACTATCCCTTATAGAATAAGGTTCTATAACTATTAATTATATAGCTCTTATAATTACTAGCTAATCCGCGCGCCCTCTCTAATTATATCTAGTAATATAAGTTATTAGCCTATAACATAGATAAGATTCTCTATTACTTTAGAGGGTTACTAACTATCTGCTATTTTACTTATTATAAGCTCCCTTACAACCTAGTATAGGATATATTATTATGCTATAGTAACTCTAGCTCTAAGCAAGTCCTCTTAGTTAATAACCTCTTACTAAGCGTTATCTATATTACTCCTTGCTCTTTAGCATTAGGTTATTATAGCTACTATAGTTATAGTAATATTAGCGCGCTATAGAGCGTAATACTAACTAGAGACTAAGGCATCTCCACCCCTAGAGCTATCTATCTAGAAGGGGCACCTTATACTAGCTCTTATAATATTAATAAATACTTTTGAGGTCTCTATATTACCTTATAATATAGTAATACTTATCTAAAGATCTACTAGTAATTTGCTAATAAATCTCAGCTTCCTCGCTAGGGTTAGGAGTATATTATTATATTTCACCTCTCCTTCTATATAATCTAGCCTCCTAGATAGACTATCTACTAGGTTTATAACCCCTAACTTATGCTCTAGGTTAAAATTAAATACTAAGAGTTTATATACCTACCTAGTAAGTCTTCCCTAAAGGTCCTGCATAAGCATGCTAATAACTCCCTTTAATACTTAGTAATCTATTAGAACTATAAACTTCTTTAATATACCCTAAAGGTAGTAAGCCTAATAATCTAAACTTTTAACTATAGCGAGAAGTTCTTATTAGCCTGCTCCCTAATATTATTTTATATTACTAAGCTTCTATAAATAATAAGTAACTAGCGCTACTAGCTATTGATATACTATAATAGAATACTAGATATAGCCTTTATAGAAGCATCTATTTTAACCCTTATTTCATAGGTTAGATCCTAGTATTAGAGAATAGTTACTAAGTAGAAGGCGGCTTAAAGCTGCTCAAAAGCTTATTAAACCTCTTCTAGCTAGTAGAACTCACCTCTTTTCTTACTATTCTTATTACCCTTTAATAAGGATATTATTAGGGCTATAATACCTAAATATCCTATAATAAACTTATAATAGAAGTTATAGAATCTAAAGAAGACTTAGATTTCTTAGTATATCTTTAGCAGCTTCTATTTAGTAATAGCTTAGATATAAGTTTAGTCTATTAATATACCTTTAGGTATAATAATATACCCTAGGAACTTTACTTACTATTAGTAAAACTTATACTTACTAAGCTTAGTATAGAGCTCCTACTAGCAAAGCTTATAGAGCACTTAGAGAAGGTCTTTTATATATTGCTCTCTTATCTTAGAGTAGACTATAGTATTATCTATATAAGTAATATAATAAGTATCTAGTAGCTTAGCGAGCGCTTAGTGAATATATACCTAGAATATAGCTAGGGTATTTAGTAGTCTAAATAGCATAATAGTATATTTAAAGTGCTTATAATATATCCTAAATGCTATTTTCTAGCAATCCTCTAGCTTAATATAAATATAGTAGTATATATCTTAAATATCGATTTTTAAGATCTATTTAGCTCCCTAAAGCTTATCTATTAGTTTACTAATAAGAGGGAGTAGATATTAGTTCTTTAGTATTACCTTATTAAAGCCTTAATAATCTATATAAAAGCATAGGGACCTATCCTTTTTAGGTATAAAAAGGATAGGGGTACCTACCTCACTAGTTAAGAGTTATATCCGCCCTATTACTTAGTTATTAGTAATATATTAGTAGAGTTCTTTTAACTAATACTTATTTAATAGGTAGATAAGCTTATATAGAGGTTTCTTCCCTTTAATTAGGTTAATAGTATATTCTACGCCCTCTAGGACTAGGTATTGCTTTACTAACTATTTATTAAATATTATGTATTTGCTAAATAGCTCTAGTAGTAACTCTATATTACCCTCTAGGGTGTCTTCTTCTTCTAGCGCTCCTATTAGTAGCTTATAGGGGGTTATATTCCCTAATATATATATAATATAGGCCTTCTAGCTATTCTTAATAATCTCCTATATAAATACTAATAGCTTAGCAATACTAAAGCGTTTATATTCCTAGGTATTTATCTAGGTATTAATTATAATACCCTCTCTTCCTATAGAGTATTATAATAGGAGGAGGTCTCCTGCTCCTTTAGGTTAAGGGGCTTTAGTAAAGAGTTGCTATATCTTCCTTACTCCTCCTCCTAAGTTAATAAAGAAAAATATTAACTAGTATATATTCTAACCTATTATAAATAACCTATTAAACCCTTTTAATATAGGGGTAATAACTACTATAGGTTATATTTATAAGGACCTAGCTAGTTAACTACTAATAATATTAACCTAGGAATAGGAATTTATATCTACTACTACTTCTTATTTAGTAATATTCTAGAGAATAATTACCTATCCTTTTATAATAGCTCTCTTTAGGAAAATATCTAGTTCTAATTTAGGTATAGGGGTTACTAGTATAATCCCCTAGCTTATTTATTTTCTGATAAGTTAAGTTCCTTAACTTCTTTTATAAATTAGATTATATTAACCCTTACTTTCTTAATAAATACTTAGTATCTTATTAGTATTTTATTCACGCTTTATCTTATATATTTATCTAAGTAGTCTACCCTCTTATACCCCTTTTGCTTATAGCTAAAGCATACTAAGTAATTAGATATTATAGGTTATATACTAGGGCTAAATATAAGCTAGTTCTAATTAGGTCCCTATATTATATTACTAACTAGTTAGTAAGGCATTAGGCTCTAGGAACCCTGCGTTACCTTATAGCTAGAACCCTGCTAGCTTGCCTTTTAGCCTAATCTTGCTACTAGGGGCCCCCTTAGGGTATGCTCTTCCCCTATATAATATTTCTTACTCTCGCTTTATAGAGGTTTGCTATCCTATTAGTAATATATCTCCTATAAGTATTTAGCTTCTATAGCTATATCTCTTAGCTTTTATATTTTAACTTTCTAGTATTTGAGTTCCCTATATAGGAATAGGGCTAACTAGAAGTATAATATATAAGCCTTAGCCTTGCTATCTTCTATACTAACTATACCTAAGTCCTAATATATTACTAATTATTTAGTAAAGAACTATATTAGTAATTATATCTCTTTCTACCTTATTATATCTAGCTTCTTATAATATCTTTGCTCTTAAAGCTAAGGGTTAATATACTATTAGTAAGTAAATGTAAGGAACAATGGCGGGTGCAGGATGCAGAGCCACGCTGTCGGCAAAACGTCGGCGAGTCAGGGGCGAATAAATACACCTTGGAGAAAACTCTGCAAGCTGAAATTAGAAGGTTAAGCAATAGTCTAATATAACAACGGATACCTACGTTTCAATATTCTAGCCTTTCCTGGTTTAGGCCTTTAGCCATACTCTTACAGTAAATATTATAAAATTAGCTTATATTAGGTCTCCCCATAGCCTAGCCTTATAGTATTACTACTAGGTCTATAGGGATAGGCTTATCTTTATAAGCGCTTATTAGACCTACTACTCTAGTATACTACTAGTATATAGTTAGTTTCTATCTTTAATTACTTAGATCTATTACTAACTTAGTCTATAGTAAAGTCCTTGCTTATAGTATAGTAATTATATATAGGGGTCTTTTTATATTCTCTCTATAGGTATCTTATTACTAAGTAGTTAGTAAGTTCCTATAGTAGGGTAGTAGTTTATTTCTTATACTACTATTATTATAGATATATCTACTCTATAAAGCTCTCCTACTATCTCTATAATAACCCTATAGCCTAGATAAGGATACTAGAGATACTAGCTTCTTAGGGAGTCCTAGGTGAGATACTCTATTAGCTACTACTTGCTATCTATTCGCCCCTTGAGGGGCGGTCTGCCTAGTCTAGTACTATCTAGGACCTAGCTTAACCCCTTAGGGTTATTCCACCTGCTATATTATTACTAGGGTTATTTATTCCCCTAGCATAGTATCTATATTATATTCCCTATATCTCAGGGGTTAATAAATAACTAATATCTTATTAGCTAAGACTCTATTAGTTATATTTTATATACCTAGCCTAGAGTTTATTATAATTAAACTCTATTACTAAGTTATTAGTATATTATTACTAGTTTGCTTTAGATAAACTAATTAGTACTAGTTTCATAAATTAAAGTAGAAGTAATAGAGTTATAAGAATATAGCTATAAGCTTAAACTAGGAAAGGCTAGAATATTAAAATATAGGTATTTATTATTATATTAAACTATTACTTAACCTTCTAAGTCTATAGCTTATAGAGTTTTCTCTAAGGTATATTTATCCACCCCTGACTCGCTGATGTTTTGCTGATAGCGTGGCTTTGCATCCTGCGCCTGCTATTGTTCCTTACAAGGTATAGGATATTCAGAACGAAGGGCTCTGAATGCAGCTATACTTAAGTATGCACGCCTAGTGCTATGATATTACCCCCCCTATTACTACTATAATTATCTGCAATTGCCTACTTAGCTAGGATACTAGGTATACCCTGCTACGCTATGCGCATACTTAAGCCTATACCCCTAGGGTCCCCGAGGCTAACGCACTATAGGGACCCTATAAGCCCATATTAAGCGCGCGTGCTGAGCGCGATTTGAACGTGTGACCCTAGGGTAGTTCTGAATATAATGTTATATGCAGGCGCTTTGGGCTTAAGGGTATAGCTACCCTTCAGACGTTTTCCCCTGCGCTACGCGGTCGCAGCGCAAATGGTATAGGACATTCAGAACGAAGGGCTCTGAATGCAGCTACACTTAAGTACGCACGCCTAGCGCCGTGACATAAGATAAGTACTTAATATTAATTATTATTAGTTACCTCTTATATAATAGGGTAAATAGGATATATATAGTAGAAATATAGTAGTTATCTGTCGGAATAACTATCCTGCGCAGGTAATAGTACCAGAAAGATAGGGTTCTTCCGTAATACTATAGTTGTTCGTGATATCTATCTATCGTAGGTTTGGTGGTTATGACGGCTATATGGGCAGTCCTTATATATAGGGTCCTGGCCCTCCTATTAGCTGAATCGGCGTAATAGGTGGGTCCGAATAGCCCGACGTAGCGCTGGTCGGGTCGGCGACGAACCGCTAACTAGGCTTCTAATACTAGCAGTCTTTTATTACTGCTAGTGCCTACCCTATAATAGCCTATATTCGTTGAGATAACTACTAAATAGTACTACTTATAAAAGGGGCCTAAATAGCCTAATAACCGCAGTTTTCGCACGTTTTATCATTATCCCCTGATATACTATATATCCCCGGCTACTATCGAACGACCTACCCCTCTATCCATATCGTCGCCTTATTATTATTAATAAGCTATTAGAGGGCTTTATTCAGCGTTGACTTCGTAAGTCTATTAGCTAGGTTATTATTACTATAGATCTAGCGGATCTCTACGATCTCGTAGCGCTCGTACGACTACTATAGCGCTATTATATCGATCATAAGGCGCTTTTCTTTCGTTATACCTAGCTTAATAAGGCACTTATATAGCAAATACGAGTCGGTATAAATAATAGTTAATATTAATAATAGATCTAGTCGATCGGAGACCTTTTAGAGGGTTATTGCAATTACATAGGCTATATCAACGCTAGCAACTATGCTATAGATCTCCGAGGCTAGTACGCTATAGGTAACGCGTTTTAACTTCGTTAAGCTATAGTAGACGACGTTATTATTAATTTTAAATATATTAGTAGCCTTATTATTATTAGTCTTATTAGCTAGCATAATAATAAAACCTAGTTATAACGATAGATCGTCGTTATTAGCAAAAGATCTATTAATAAAAACAAATAGTTTTATAATAGCGAGGTTAAGCGGGATAAAACTAAGGCCTCTATCGAGGGATTGCAACTACTAGAGTATTCGCTAGTTAAGGATTCTAATATTATTAACTATAGGGTTTTGCTATTATATAGCAACAGATAGGTTAAAATAGGCCTCGGGTTAGCAAATTAACGCGATATATACGCTATGGGCGCGTTATTTAACGTATTGCTGCTTTTAGACGGCTTCGTTAGTAGAGGGGTTAATAAGGTATAACTTAAGCCCTTAGTCCTTTTAGCGAAGGGTGAGGGTATTAGCATTATTAATCGTTACGATCCTACCGTTAAATATAAGGGGGTTATTAATAGCGAGGATCTGCTTAGGTTTAGCTAAAAAACTAGCTTTAGTTAATTTAGCCTCCTTAAGGGCGGAAAATATATTATTTAATAGGCCTAATATATCGTTAGTTTATATACCTATAATAGCGAAAGATAGGTTATTTTTTATTATTATAAGCAGGCAGGGGTTAAACGACGAAGTCTCTATCTCGAGCTTCTCTTTATAGTAGTAGTTATATATAGCCTACTAATAGGTACTAGCCTTAGTAATACTATAGAGGGGTTTCACGACCTCTATAATAGTATTATTAGGGTATTTATATTATATTTAAGCGGGGATTTTAGCGAGGATAGGGCGGGTGAGATAGGTAGTAGACTAGATATAGGCTTAGGTAATATTATAGATCTAAAAGGTTTTGCTATTAGCTAATAATAATAGAGTAATCGCGAGGATTAGCTATTAACTAGCTCTTTAGATTATAGGGGCCTAGGTTAAAATAGCCTCTTTATTATTATTAGCATAGCCCTAAATAACGAGTCTTAACTTCTTATAGGGCTAGGTTATCTTACCTTTAACCTTATTAATAATATAGGAGCGGAAAATCCTAATCCTATTATAGCAGGTAGGGTTATACCTAACGAAATTAAATACGCCTCGTTTAATAAGGGATTCGATCTCTTATCGGGTTAACTACTTAAAAGGCTCTCTAGGGGTTATAATCACGCTATTATTATATAACTTAATAGCGAGGTTATAGTTAGATTGCTCTTTAGCAGATAGGAAGGTCTTATTAGTAGTAGTAATATCCGTTTTAACGAGGAGTATAGTCGAAGTCGGACCTAGCGCTAGGTTATAGCGGGGCTAGCTTTAGCGCTATAGTAAGGCGGGGGCTATATCGTTAGTAATAATAATAGTATCGTAGACTTCCTCAGTTACCCCGTGGGGGTTTGCAATCCTATTATTATTACTATTAGGTTCTATTAGCAGGTCGGTTAACTAATAGTAAGGTTTAATAATAGTTAACTAGAAGGATTTCAGCCCGTTAGGTAGTTAAACTACGTATTCGTAGCTATTATTAGAGATAAGCTAGTAAGGGCCCTTCTAGCTATCTTTTTCACGCTATACTCTAACCTCTAACTAGAGAGGTAGGCTTAATATAGGCTCGGTTATAGGGCTATTTTAGGCTGCAATAGCCTTATTAACCTAATAACTAGCATAGAGTTAGCAGATCTTATTAATAGCCTTCTATATAGCTTAGGCGTATTGTATAATCGATAGCAAGGGCGCTAAATCATCCGTTAGGCATAGGTAAGCTCTAAATACTAGTAGGGTTAGTACTAGGCTATTAGGCCTAGCGACGTTATTAATAGCTTTTATAGCTATTTAGAGGGCGATATCGGGGTTAGTAGAGGGATCTTCTGCCTAGATAATCTTATAGGCCTAGTATAATAGCTTATAGTATTATTTAACCTTCTTAATGCTATTATAAGCCTTAACTAGGACCTCTTTTATAGAGATCGCTATTTTTCGCGCAGATTAGCGAAATTCAGCGGATCGAAAGGAGGTATTAGTATTAATAACTATCTAGTCGGGTAGGCCCTAGTATATATCGATCTAGCAAATTCGAAGGGTTTACTATATAGTTTTAGTAGAAATATCCTTTATAAAGCGTGCTATATTAAATATAGTAGCTATATCGATAATATAGAGGGCAGGGCGGTTATTATCGAGATATATAACGTTAATAACGACCTTATAGTTGAAATTGCAGTCGTCTTTTATTATAAACTTAAACTAATAGGGGTTACTACTATGGAGTTAGTAGTAGTAGCAAAACTTCGTTAACTTATTAATAATATTAATATCAACGGGGTAGCTAGCGCGCTAGAGGACTTTATAGAGTCGTTAGACGGATAGGTAGCTAAAACGACAGTAGATATAGCATAATTTAATATTAGTAAGGTTATAACTTATAATAGCCTCTTCCGGGTTAGTTATAAACTATAGGTAGCCCTATAGTTATATAACCAGGGTTATGAGGTTATTACAAACGAGTTAGTTAGTAATATTATCGAATCTTACGCTAAGTCGGTCTATATCATAAAGGGATAATAAGAAGGGGGTATTCGTTAGTATTATATAGAAGGTTATATCGCTAAAAGGAGTCGTAATAACCGTTATTCCGAGGGATTCAATAGGGTTAGCGCTGCTGAAGCGGATCGAGGCTACCCTAGCTATAGAGGGGTTAAGTTAGCAGTTAACCCTCTTTTATAGGGCTAGGAACTGCAAGTAACCCCTAGTTAAATACTAGGCTGCGCTAGAGTTGGGAATAATCCCTCTAAACGTAGTTAACGAGTAATAGTTAGTAATATATATCGCAACGGGGTTATTATTTTTATTAACTAATGCATTATAAGAGGGTTTAACGTAGTTAATTGCATAGAGGGTTAACTAGTTAGCTAAGCGAGTTATTATATTACTACTATTAACTGCAGTAGGTTAGTTGAAACAGGTAGTAGTAAGGAAAGCCTCGTGGGTGCTATCACCCTCGTTGCTGTTATTATTAATAGATAACGATTAGTAAAAGAGGGTAATAGGGTCGTCACTAATAGAGGAGTTAGCCGCAGTAGCTGCGAGGTCTTCGATACCCTTATACCACGCTAGAAACTAGTAATATTTAGCAGGGTTAGCGTTATTTTAGATATATTAGCTGCTCTTGAACTTGCTATAGGCCTTATAGCGATCGTCGTTAGTATATTTCATCGACTAATAGCTGGGTTTGCTATAAATGTAGCACTTTTTAGCTCTTGCTACGTTATTAAGGCTATTGCTAGCTATATAGGGCCTAAAACGATTCTTTCAGCCGTTGCTATAGTAGGTATAGTTAGTCTAATAGACCCTAGTCCTATCGTTATTTTCAGCAATATATTACGCTATAAGCCTAGTTATTATTAAAATAGCTAAATATAACTAGCTAAGGACCCCTTCTATTAACTCAGCAGGGTTAAAGAGGCAAAAACGATACTCTTCGACCCCTTAGCAGGTATTAATAATATAGTCCTATAGGATAAGATCGGAGTAGTAGGCTAGTAATAAGGCTTATTAGACTTTAGTTATATAGTTAACGAGGATCTCTAAGCACTCTATCCTCGTTTTAGAGGGGTTATTATAGATAACCTAGGTTAATATAGCTTAGCGCTACTCTATTAAGTAGGCCTAGCGGGTATTATAAGATTCGAAGTAGTTGCGGAGTTTTTTAACTATAGCTAGGAGGCTTAACTAGGCGCTATTAAGTCGGTTAAAATAGTAATTGCAAGCTCGGCCTTTTAATATAAGGGGGAGGGCGCTAGCTGCTTATAATTATTAGATCCCGACCTTCTCGTAGATATCCCGAAAGATAGTTAATTTTACCTCCAAGATGTCGTATTTAGCGCTGCTATACTTTATATTATTAGCATAAAGCTTAGCTAGGTCTATTAACTACTTTAGTATAGCTAAGAGGCTATTATAGCCTATATCCTAGTTATTATTAACTATACTATCTCCGCTAGTAGGCGTGGTTTTCACTAGCGCTATTATAGGAGGGGCCTATAGCTATAGGGTTCTTAGTTTAGCATAGAAGTCATAAGTATTACTAGCTTAGGCGAGGTTCTTATTAGGTCTCGTGAGCTAGAGCAGGCATATAAGCATAACTAGTACTAATATCTTGCAAATAAATATTAAGTTATTAGCGAGGTATCGTAGGAAGTTATCTATATAGGTATCTAACTAGGCTTAGCTCTAGTAATAGAACTTAGGTCTAGTTATAGCCTTAATAAGCCTAATAGAGATTATTCTAGCTACTAGGTTAACCTATACTCCATAGCTAATAATATAGTTTTTAAGAGCCTTCCTAAGCTTCTAGTTAGTTTTATTAAATAGTTTAGTAGTCTAGCTAATAAAGTTATATAAGAACTCGCGCTAGAAGGCTTAGCTAGTATTCTTATTGATCTTATAGACCTTAAGTCAATAGCCTATTTATATATTTACCTATTTAATAGATATATTAGGAATATTATTGCTTTCCTTATTAATCTCGAAGACCTTACCCTATAGGTCGGGCTAGATAATACCCTTAAGCTAGGTAGGAATAGGGATATCGCTAGAGATAGATCCTTAGATAGATCTATTATAAGTAGTAGGAGGAGGAGGAGGATTGCTACCTAGCTCAGTAGTTGGGGTAGCTATTGTGAATAGAGTAGAGGAGATAGGGGGGGGGGGGTGTATAGTATGTGTTATTTTTTGTAATATTATAGCTTTTTCGCATCGAGGTCGTTATATATAAGCGCAAAGCAGCCTAGATATTATCGCTATAGTTATTTACTTAACTAGTCGTTGTATATAGGCGTAAAGCAGCCTAGATATTATTAAATAGTTATTATAATAGCCTGTAATAGTCGTTTTAATCCCTCTGCTAGTAGTAGTGATATTAATAGCAGAGACGTCTCTTCTACTATAGGTAGTAATAAACCTTACTAATCTATAGTAACTCGAGTAGTTATAATAGTTAAGTTAACTACTAATTAGTATTGGAATAACTATCCTATATAGGTAATAGTACTAGAAAGATAGGGTTCTTCTATAATACTATAGTTATTCGTAATATCTATCTATCGTAGGTTTAGTGGTTATAATAGCTATATGGGTAGTCCTTATATATAGGGTCCTGGCCCTCCTATTGGCTGAATCGGCGTAATAGGTGGGTCCGAACGGCCCGACGTGGCGCCGGTCGGGTCGGCGACGAACCGCCGACTGGGCTTCCAACATTATCTTACTTTTAAGAGGGTAGATATAGGGAACTTAGCTAGCGAGGTATCTAGTACTCTAGGGTAATATAGGTTATTACTTTATTATAAGTTATATATTAGGCAAAGTTAAATTAGGTAGTTAGGTTATTTATATACTATAAAATAAAGTAGTAATAGTTTAATATTAGGAAAATTTGTAGTTTAATATAATAGTTAGTAGGGGGTAGATAGTATTATAATTCTATTAGTAGCTTAATATTATAGTAGAATTTTAATAAGATTAGTAGTTATTAAATCGACTAAGGTTATGCTACTAGGTTACTACTATAGGTAGGGTCGGGTTATATATTATGCAAGTTCTTGTATTCTCTAGTCTACCTAGCGGGGACTTCCTCATATGGGGTCCCAGTGTGGCGTCGTGTGGCATATCCACTGTGACGGGAGTTGTATCTACGGAGCCCAAAGATTCTCTTAGCCAAATAGTTGCACTAGAGCGATCCACCGGTTTGTTGAGCCCCAGAGCTTTTTCCGGTGCGAATTTGTCCCTTTTTTTCCCGGTGTATTATTATTGATCGTTCAGAGTGCATGTGGCTTCGATCCGTTTTTTTTCTTTTCTTTTTGGTAATTCTTCTCTTGTTTCGGCTCATTGCGAAGGAGTAGCAGGATCAGAAATTGGCTTTCTCTAGGTAGTCACAGCCTGCGAATTTGGCCGATGGTGACGGATTGAATGTCGCGGTCGATGCTAACTGGTTGCTTTGCCCGTATTGTGCACGCGGACGTCAACGCCTAGGCTGAGCCCACGCACCTTTCTCACTCTGATTTAGTTTCGAATTCACTCATACACTTATACGCCACTTCACAGACCCTCGTGGTCGGGCCAGCAAGATGGCGGCTACCAACGAGGTGCCGCCGGATCAGCCCAGCATGCCATGGCGAATGGCATCGTCGGCAGTCATGACCCTGACGGGAGCCATTTCCCGAGCCTTCTTATACACTCTTCACGACGTCAAAACGGAAGGCCAGTCGCAATTTCTAGAGCTCTTGGACAAGCGTCGAGCAAGTCCACCCGAACGTGGTCTCATTACCGGTACTATTCTCAACCATCCTGTGTTGTTTGCTCCAGCTTTGATGACATTGATTGCTGATCTGTCCGTCACCACACTGCAGTCTCTAATCACATTAGCGTGTGGGTTTGAATCTCATCCGGCCTGTCGTGACTGCGTCAAGCTGACGCATCTCGGAACCGCAGTCTGGATGACCCCTTGATATGGGGCGTCCTGCCATTGAAGTACAACGCAACTCCTTCAAACAGTAGATGGGGTTTGGGTGCCCATGACATCTGCTTCAAGAATAGGTCTCTACCCTACGTGGAATGGAAACTCTAGTTTTGTGATGATCTCAGGCTCATCCTCGTTCTCCCAGGTTTTTCACTTCCTTCTTCACCCTTGGCCAAGTCTTGCCAACGTACCGCTCGCTCTATACGCCATGCGGTGGCCTTTATCAACCAACCATGACCCAGGCTATCCGTATTCTCTCAGGACCAGGCGCAGTCTACACCCGCGGGTCTACCTTCAAGGCCGGCGTCAACGAGACCTTTGCGTCACCCGCCTTTTACTCGAAGAACCACAACGCGTGGATTCACGTGTTTCCGGAGGGATGCGTACACCAGCATCCCCAGAGTACCCTCAGATATTTCAAATGGGGAATATCGAGGCTAATTCTCGAGTCCGACCCGGCTCCTCAGCTGGTCCCCATGTTCATCGAAGGGTTCAAGAACATCATGCCGGAAGACAGAACATGGCCTCGGTGGTTGCCGCGTGGAGGCGCCAAGATCCGCGTCATCTACGGCGACGCGGTCGACGTCGATGAGGCCTTCAGGGAATCACGATCGAAGTGGAAACAGATGGTGAAGAAGCAGGAGGAGGCGCTGGGCAGACCGCTGCACGTCGGTGAAGTCCCCGAAGCGCTGAAGAACCACCCCGAGGCCATCAATCTGCGGATAGAGGTTGCAAAGAACATCAGGGACATGGTACAAAAGCTTAGACTGAGGGCGGGATATCCTGAGGATGACCCAGCGTATGCTCTGGCTGAGACTTGGGAGCGAGAACCTAACAAGAAGAAGTACAAGAGCCCGGTGGATGATAGTCTGGTCCATAAGGAATAGGGGGTTTTCCCTGCAAGATCTCCATTTTAGAAGGCGTCAAAATGCAGCCCCTATATATTTGTCACGATTGTAAAAACAAAAGACTAGAATCAGAGCGATAAATTGGGTACGCACTTATGTCTTTTTGAGCTTGAATTACGCTGGATGAACCACTATAATCTCTTCCTTCGTACTTTCTTCTTCCATTTTATCGAACCAACGCATCCAAAACCCAACGAGGAGAAGGAACAGAAAACCCTGAAAAGCCCTCCGCTGTTCACAATGATGCAATGTTTCCGTGTGAATTATTTAAAAGAAAAGCCGTCCATCTACAATCTCTCGATGCCCCAAGAAACGTGGCGTCAACCCGTGCGGTACGCGATGCCTGCAATCCCATGCTCAAACTAGTATGCATCATACGATCCATGACCTGGATACGCCCTTGCTTGTGCTTGGAGAGCTTGTTGCTGGTGTTGCTGCATGACGATGTCGTTGAACCATGGGTGTTTGAGCGCGTCAAGAGCACTGATGCGAAGTTCAGGACGTAATTGGAGCATCCGCTGGAGCAGGTCGATACCGGTGGGGTCGATTTGAGGCAGGATCTGACGGAGATCTTGTGTCGCGTACATCTGGAATGTGGGCTTGTATTCGGGGAATTGCGTAATACCTGTCCAGGTACGTTCCGTCGGGGTTCCCATGATGCGGAAAATCCTGATGATCTGGTCCTCGTTTGTCGTCCCCGGGAACAAGGGCCTGCCAGTGTACATCTCGGCCATGATGCAGCCGGCGGACCAGATATCGATACTGGTGTTGTATGTTCTGCTTCCGAGAAGCACGTCTGGCGCACGGTACCAGAGAGTTACCACCTCATTGGAGAAGGTGTTGACGGGGATGCCGAACGCGCGTGCCAAACCAAAGTCACCAAGTTTCAACTGCCCCTTGCCATTGATCAGCAGGTTCTGTGGCTTCAGGTCTCGGTGCAAGACTCTGTTTGAGTGGCAGAATTCGATGCCTCTCAAAAGCTGGTACATGAAAGACTTGATCTGGTGGGGTTTGAGAGCGCCCCTATCGCCGTGGGTATCCATGTACTTTTTGAGATCGCCGTCCATGTACTCGAAGACCAACATGAGCTTATTCTCGGTGTGAATAACGTCATGGAGGGCAACAATGTTCTCGTGCTTGAGTTCCTTCATCAGGGAGATCTCTCGGATTGCCGTCGACGGTGTACCTTCCTCCGAGTCCAGGTGTATTTCCTTGAGGGCCACGAGCTCTCCTGTCTGGCGATTGCGACCTTTGAAGACCTGAGACAATTATTAGGCTGCATGCACGATACTGAAAGAACTGCATTCAACGCACTGTAGCATAGGTTCCCTCGCCCAGCTTCTCGAGCTGCTGGAACGAGCTTGGGTGTCTCTTGCCGTCCATGTTTGATGATGTGGAAGCCCGCGTGATAGTCGCGCTGTTGGCTTGGAATTAGCGGGTGTGATTCCAATCAAAAAGAGATTCGGGTCGTCGGTTCGGGTCGAAATCGTTCGGTTTGGAGGGGCAAAGCAAACGAGGAATCCTCGACTGCCGATGAAAAGCACGTCGCGGAAAAAGCGCTGGGGGTGGAGATTCGTAGCGCGCACGTATGAGCCGTCAGAATGATCCAAGGATGGTAGCTACCGCTAGAAGTGGAAGGCACAGTTTGTACGACTGTTGTAGGGCGAAAAGGGTTTTGGTTGATATTCGTGCCAGTAGTGAGAATGCAGCGACATTATTATCTCCTAGACAGGTGGGTAGGTAGAGGTCGTCTGGTTGAGGTGGATATCAGTGGCCTTTGTTGCGCCTACCTCACGTCAAGGTAAGGTCGGGTAGGTAGGTAGCGTCTTTTTCCTCCATCCCTTAGGGGTTCGTGGATGCCGTTGGTGAGTCAGGACAGCAGGCTGGGCCCGGGAAGGGAACCTTGGAAAGTTGTTGCACTTGACCGACCTTACTGGACGACCAGCCAACTGCCTGAGCAGTGTTATGTTCAGTCTCCACAGTGAGCTGACTGGCCGGCCTCAGAGGTGCACTGAGCTAACCCCAGGCTTAAGGTTTGTAAGCCCCTTACCTACCTTACCTTAGGTACGTAGTCGAGCCCCTCTCTCAATCTCCACACACACCCCGCACTACCTTAAGGTAGGACGAATGTGGTCATGCTGCATCTCTTATCATCGACTTCCACAGGAACCTTATCGCTCCCTCTCGTCGCGACAGCTGTAGTTTGGCATTCTGACATCTCGCAACTACCACATTGTCGTCTGTCTACCCGCTCGTGTGCACGAAACTCCTTGCTATTCAAACGAAAACGAATCACATCGAAGCGAAGTTCCCTGATGACATACCTAATTCGAGATGCGACCTCTTCCTGGTAGCAGTATACATCAGAGGAGCGTTTCCTCTGACGATAGGGCGAGCGACAGCTTCACATCGCAATCCACAACTCCCCAGATGTCGTATTTCCTCGCAGACGAAGTCAGCATAGACGCGACCCTGTCGTCATCTCATCTCCCTCCTCCCCCTCGTGCTCGAGACCAGCGGAAGCACCACATCTACAACCTCCTTGGCGATGGTTCCGCGCCTACTCGTGAATCCAGCGCAGCTCCCCCTTCTCTTCCGCCTGCTCCTGGTGTTCCATCTACTTCGCAATCCCGTGAAGCCACACAGCATCGACCAACACATCCAATCAGTCGGTCTCCAAATGGATTGCGGACTCCTCCGCCCACAGCCGCATCCCAGCCCATGACACCAATATTATACGGAGTTTCCGGTTCCTGTTCGGCCATAAGCAGCTCTTCGTCGCGGCGAAACTCCCTGATGGGGTCGCTTTCAGAATATCAAGAGAGCTTCGTCGTGAGTGCGTTCGGAGCCTCCGAGTCCAGCCAGCCTCAGAGCCTAGATAGTGGGGAAGGCGCTCAGCAATTTATCATGCCAACCATTAACGTCCCGACTCGGCGGCCTTTCACCGATGTCGGAAAGTCCCTTGGAAGACTGAAACTTCTCGTGGCTGGGAAATCAGGTGAGTTTCATTTAATTGTAACTAACGTATTGACCTCTAGCTAACAGAAGTGCGAACAATAAGGTCTTGGAAAGTCTTCGTTGATAAAAGCGATAACACAATCTTGCGAGCATGTTGTACACGTCGATCCTACCGTTCCCGTCGCGATGGCATCAACAGGACTTTTGCCAACAAATGCACTTTCCAGTGATCCTCCGATGACTCAAGGAACCTTCCAGATTACGGAAACGTGCGCCAGCACCAAGCCTTACCCGTCATGGTGGAAAGAATCAGCTCCCACGAATTCTGTGATCGATCCAGGCAGTGCCGGGGATTTTGTTTTGGACAGGAATGTTTGCCTTGTTGATACACCCGGCTATCAAGAGACATGCCGGGTAAGTGAAAGAAATTTGATGTCTGTGTCTAGTGATGCTGACAGAATAGCCCTCTGACACGGTCGCCCAAGTCACACTCTACGTTGAGGCCCACCTACAGAAAAACCGCTTCGACAACCTCAGCGATGCCGACGTTCTGAAAACAATCAGCGGTGGCGGGGGTCTTCTTGTTGACGTCGTGCTATACATGATTGCCAGTTCAGGTGAGCATTAACGAAGGAGGAAGGCGAAAGGGAGAAGATCAAGGCTGATTGAACCCTCACAGGCCTTAGCTTAACTGACCTTCAGTATCTTCGTCAGCTGCAGCCGCTCACAAACGTGATACCCCTTCTCGCGCATGCGGATACTTTGACAGCAGATGAGACTGCGAAAAGCAAAGAGCTGATTACGCGTCAGCTGTGTGAGTCAGGTCTCGATCTCTTGGCTTTTGCCTCGCTGGGTCCGCACTCTGAAGACCCAGCTATTTATGCCATCTCCAACAAAATGAGAACTGATTGGAATGTCATGGACGCGAGTCTCCTCATGAGCTCTGAATACGTCCAGCCTCTCGTCCCAACCGACCTTTCCCATTTGTTGGCATGCATATTCAGTTTAGATGGCGTTGGGTGGCTACGACACAATGCAGCAAAGAAGCTCCTTGCTTGGCGCTCACGACACCCGATTGCGAATCACTTTTCTTCGTCTTCCAACGCGCATTCGAACTCATTAGTAGAAACACGACCATTTCGCACGAGGACCGACTTGTTGACGCCACCAGCTGTTAGCTGTGTTCCAAGCTATGCACTCCACGACGAGCGCTTTTGCCGCGTTCAATTAACAAACTGGGCTGCAGACCTGCAGCGCAGCCTGGCAAATGGGCGAGCAATGCAGGAAAGAAGGGCACGGGAGCAGGCTGCTGCATGGATAAGAGAAATACGGGGAGAGGGCGGCTCACGGACAAGTAGTGGACGCGTACCGATGGCGCTGACAAGAAGCAGGAGACCTTCCAACAGGCCTTATTCCATGAGTCGGAGGAGACACAGCACAGGTACAGATGCACTGGTGAGAGACCAAGATCCCTTGGGTCTTCTGCAACTCAGGCCCGATTTTCGGTGGCAGGGTGCTTTGGAAATGGTCGGAGGCATCGGGATATTGGGCGGTATAGCTTGGATGCTTGTTTGAGAAGGGCTCCGTCGATGCAGACGAGGTATGGTTACCATAGTCAGCCATAATCACTGATGGCTTTCATAAGTTGCCTTCAGGGTCAAAAGCGGCGCGATGTTGATATGCTAAGAACTCATGTGAGTGGTTGCTAGGAACTTTAAGACCGTTAAGCATCCGATTTGAATTGGACGAGTGTGCATGCTGGAAGACGAACGAGCCTGATGGCTGCAGGGCGCACGTGCCACAACCCACTTACCTGATGAGAGCGACAGGTCATGTAGTATTAGTAGTGCCCCGGGTTGGGAATTACTTATATTAGGTATAAACTTGGTTTAGTTAACATACTAATTATTATATATATAATAAAGACAAAGTTTAAAAGATAGTTTAAAATCTAGAAAGTAAGATATTCAATTATTAATATAATTCACTCTTACTAGAATTTTCTACTACTTATAGAGTTATTTAAACTACTAAGTAGTAGTAAGTATATTTCTACTTTTTAGCTACTTATAAGATTTTTCTAACTAAGTTAACTAAGCTTAGTAGATGTTTTATATAGCGTAGAAAAGCTTAGAGTTTAATATATATATATAGCATTTAATAGTTTTATTATATAACTATATAGATTAGCATCCTAATTCCTAACCCTGGTAGTGCCCAAGGTAGGTTTCGATTGAAAGCATCCATTGGCCGACAGGCTTACCTAAGACGATGCAGTGCCGCCTTTGACGCGACTCGCTTTGGTCTCGCGTCTACTAGTAGTCTTTGTACCTTCCCTGCGCTACCTAAGAGACGAGGTAAGGTCCCTTCTGCAGTAGCCAAGCCTTAGCCTCGCCGTCAATCATCTTGCGTTTGCCCATAGCAAGTTTCGGTCCAACAACCCTTTTCCTTCTCGCACATCATTGCTAGGCCAAGTGTCGCTAGGCCAAGTGTCGCTCCGCCAAACTCCATCTTCAGCTTGGACGTTGTTCGCGGATCTCCTTCGATTCTTTTCGAAGAAGCAGCACTATGGCCAGCGAAGAGAAAGTCTACGGCGTTACGCCACCCATCTCCACAGCTCTACCTACTGATGTTGAGAATCAAGTGAAGGAGGCCCTTGTCGAAGAGCTTCGGAGGCAAAACACTTATGAGAGCCCGGCAGAGACTCAGAAGAGGCAAGAAATACCAACGTTTGCGGCGCGACCCGGCGAACCCTGATCGCTAATGGATTCTTACGATCACTACAGATTCGAGGTGATCGCGCAACTTCAGCAGATTTGCGACGAATTCGTGAGACGAGTTGCGAAGAAGAATAACGAGGGCGAAATCATCGTCAGAGATGCGCGAGGTCAAATCCTGACCTATGGCAGTTTCCGTCTGGGCGTTTTCGGGCCCGGCTCCGATATCGATACCCTCGTCGTCGCTCCCAAGTATGTCACTCGAAAGGACTACTTCGACATCTTTCCCGACCTATTGAAAGAGATGGCTCCGGCCGGCGCCATCACCGACATGGCGGTCGTCACGGATGCTTTCGTACCAATCATCAAGTTCGAGTTTCTGGGCATCAGTATCGATCTTATCTTCTCCCGCATTGCTATGCTCAAGCAGTTGCCGAAGGACTTTTCTGTTCGGGACTCTAGCCTGCTTCGAGGTTTGGATGAGGCAGAGCTGCGATCTTTGAACGGCACCCGAGTTACGGACGAAATTCTCAGCCTAGTGCCTGAGGAGGCCACCTTTAAATTGGCCTTGCGCGCCATCAAGCTTTGGGCACAGCGACGCGCAATTTATGCCAACATCATGGGCTTCCCCGGTGGTGTAGCATGGGCTATGCTTGTTGCTCGTGTCTGTCAACTGTATCCCAAGGCCGCTAGTTCGGTCATCGTCAATAAGTTCTTCCACATCATGCGCCGCTGGCCTTGGCCACAGCCCGTTCTCCTCAAGCACGTCGAAGGCGGTCCTCTACAGGTCCGCGTCTGGAATCCCAAGGTAAGTTGCGGTACTGGTTCTTGCTTCAGCGTACTGATCCTGTGCCCAGCTCTACAAGGGAGATCAGTTTCATCTCATGCCTATCATCACTCCCGCATATCCTTCCATGTGCGCTACCTACAACATCACCCGTTCAGCAATGACAGTTATTGGGAAGGAACTCGCACGAGGTTGCGAAATCACAGACAACATTATGGTGGGCAAGAGCTCTTGGAGGGAACTGTTTGTCAAGCATACGTTCTTCACCGAGGGATACAAATACTATATTTCAGTCATCACCGCAAGCACCGATAAGGAGGCACATAAGGTCTGGTCAGGTTACGTCGAGTCCAAGGTTCGGGTCTTGGTCCAGAATCTAGAGCAGCATCAGTCAATAGCATTGGCCCATGCTTTCAACAAGGGCTACGAACGTCGACACAGATGCTCGAACGATGAAGAGGTACAGCAAATTCAGGCTGGGAATCTCCAGTTCCTGGTCAATGAAGGCGACGAGCCCACCACGAATGTCCCAAAACAAGCGAAGGAAGAGAATGTGGAAATAAAACCAGACCTGAATGGGATCCCTGGTCTTAAGGCTGAGCCGATCAACGAAACACTCGACGCGGTTCCCAAGCAAGAGGAAACTGCGGCAGGCTTAATCAAGAATGAGGAGCATTCCAAGGCCAAACTGGAGGATGAACAATCTCCGTCCCAAACGGAAGTTTTTACGACAACACATTACATTGGGCTGCAGCTCAGCGAAGGTAGGTCATAGCTTGTAGACACATGTTCAGAGACTCGCCATCTTCATCCTAGGATTCCTCTACGGCGTGGTTGACACTGACTTATTAGGCGCCAAATCCCTCGATCTATCCTATCAGGTGGATACTTTCAAGTCGTTGTGTACAGCATGGGACAAATACAAACCGGAACTGAACTCCCTCACGGTTCAGCATGTACGAAGGTAAATGACAGGCGCTCCTGGTTCTTCTGAGGCAATCGCTAAGGTGCGGCTAGTTTCAACCTACCCGACGATGTTTTCGAGCCAGGCGAGAAGAAACCTCAAAAGCCCCAGAAGAGGCAAGCAGCTACGAATGGTGCTGCGCAGATCAAGAAACGAAGTGCTTCAGAGGTATTGTTATGCCTGAGCTCACGGCTACCCGGACGGCTCATCACAACCCTCCCACGGTCATCTGCAAGTGTCGTGCTGACATGATGCTCAGGAGAACCAACCGCCTGCCAAGCGCCAACAAGCATCCGTTACAGCTGCTGGTTGATTGAGGTTCTCAGCCTATGATGTGGTACACACTTCGCTTCGAGGTTGACTGGAGCCCAGATTTCGCCTCCAGTCACCGTCGTCACGATACTGAACTGATACAGCCAACCTTCGCTGTAACTACTCCTACCCCTCTTTCACTGACCAGCAGGGAAAAGAACGATAGCCCTCCATCTAACCCGCCTGATGCCAGCTGCGGACCCATTTCGGACTACGCAGCAGGTACGGGTCTGTGCCGCACTCAGACGAGAGTTAGACCATCGTCAAACTCAGGTGAGGGCTTGAAAAATAAACAAAAAAGAACCAGTACGTATCATTTTTGGTATGTGCTCGCCGAGGGAAGCCTCGCAAGCTCGATTGGCTGAGCGGAGACTACTAAGATATGCAGGGACCGGCCATTGAAGAAGGTGGCGGATGGAAGGGGTATGCGGCTTGTATGCATTGCAATATCTTCTATGCTCATGTAGCTAGCCAAGCTTCTGAGTACAATGTACCTAAGATATCCCAAAAACAGCGTCAGAAACAGACTGCGTCATATTGCCCACGGGTTTCTCTTCGCGTGAGACCAATGTCAGTCCCACAAACTTTCCGAAGCGTTATTCTCAATCATCGTCGTCATCGGTACCGCTCGACCAGCCCTCGCGATACGCCTCGGCAAGATCGGCGAGCTCGTTACTGATATCTTCACGGTCTTCCAGGCCAATGGAAGATGCTACGTGGGCACGAAGTGACCGGATTGCAGCCGCAATAGAAGTATCTGTTGAAAGGCAAGTCGTGGCGCCGAAGGCTTCAGTTAAGGGCTTGCCGCTTGGGTCAAGATAAATTTGGGGAAAACTGTCCAACAACGGGAAGGCTCTTTCCATGTGGTACCTGTTGGGTATTGTCAATAAGGGACAGATCCGTGCGGACTCGGCTTGTTGTTGCTCAATGCAAACGCTCGCGACAACAAACTTTGAAGGCACCTTTTGCTCACCTTTGTACGCTTGATTCAGCAAGGGCAGCCCGCGGACGTTCAGCCGGCCGGCCGACGTCCCCCGAGACCTCCGATGGACCACGAGATGTGATAGTTCGACCGAAGAAGCGAGGCGGGCCATCGAAGCCGGTTGCGCTTCCTCCGCTATGTGTAGCTTTCGGTCTCAGAATATCGAAGAAGTCGGTATCTAATTGTGTGACACCGTCTACATCTTCATGCGACACCGATTTCCCAGATTCAGACTCGGCGTTCGTATCGGGAGTAGATTGCTTTACGCTCATCTGAAGTCGGCTCATGGTCTGTCTGCCGCGAAGATTCAGTCCACTGACAATGTCGCTCAACGCTGCTTGTAGACCACTGCCTCCGTCCATGGCATTCAATCGTGTCGCGATTCCTGCAGTTTCAATGGCAGTGCCGAGCAGAGCTGTCGTTTGCCATGGCGATTGGAAATCTAGACTGATGTTGGAGTGCAGTCGGCTCTGAGGAAGTGCTGTAGGTACTAGCATCGAGGCGTACTCGCACATGTCCTTGACGGTTCTTGCCGTGTTGGCCATATTTATGCGTCTTTGGTCCTTTTAAACAAGGTTCTGTCAGGAGGGGCGATTGGATGCATAGGGGCGTGGAATGTCCGTACAATTCTTGCTGCAGGAACGGGACTTTGCAGACCCCAGACCCAAATAGTCGTCTTCCCATACTCGTCTCGTAAACGCTCGATGTAGTCGGTCGCAAAACCACCCCAAGCGTCATCAATGGTCGTAAATACCTGCAGGCCTTGCATTTGATCGGCCTCCTCTACAAAAGGACGAAAGTCCCGGTCAACGATGTCATGCTCCTTGTCCAATGTGTCAAAAAGCTCTCTTCCCAGAGCCCATTTGTCGAAAGGCTGGATGGATGAGTTGAGCTCGTAGTCGTAGATCTGGTTGAGAGACTTTGGGTGGTAGAAGACGCGAGAGAAGTCAGACCAGTACCGCACATAAGACGACTTGAGCGTCGGGGCAGGAGTGCCGAGATCGAGGCTTTGTTGGTAGGCGCTCTGCTCTATTTGAGGGTTCTTGTGAACGTGGGCTGAACCTCCCCTGATGCAAAGTCAACGGGTGTTCGAATGCTACTTTCTTGGCGCAGGAAACTGCCGAGACCAACCAGAGATGAGAAGGGGCGCCTTCTTCGCTTGCGTCATAGAGGGCGTTGATCTTGCGGAGAGAACCAAATCCGCCTTTAAGGTCGTAGACGACAGTGCGCGGGAGGAAGGTCTCGGAGCCGTCCAAAGCCACGCCCGGACGCCAGTGGACGTCGTGGTTCACTGGAGACTCATCTTGATCTGAATAAGTGAAATACGATTCCTATTGAGAGAAGAGTTAGTTAAAAACTCGAGTAACCGCAAAGAAACTGAGGGTGCCCAACCTGGGTATTCCAGAAATGAGTTGCAGCGTAATTGCTCAGCTGGCCCAGTTGCAGAGTGACAATCTCGTGCATATTGAGGAAATTCGGCCGCTGTGTTTGAGCTGTCTACGTCTCGGTAGGGCTGAAGTAGGTATTCGTGCCGAACCAAAGCTGATTTCCTCGTATTTGGTGCTCAAGGTGGGGGCGGGGACACTTGAGGGACTCCCGTCTGAGGTATACTAAGGTAATGCTGGCTCCGGGTGGGACCGGGCGTAGGTTTTCTCAGCCCAATCGACGCCGCCATTGGCGGCGCGTATGTAAGTCGTGGACGAGCTCCTGCCCACAAATACCGTCAGGACTCATAAGCGTCCTCAAACTCGGTCATGTCTGCAAACCATCTTGACATCTAGAATAGTAACAAGTTTCAAGAGGCCTCTTACCGGCGTTATATAGAACACAAAGGGTGGCTTCCTCGGAACTGGAACGTGGGAGCAATATGACCATGCTATTGGACTCCGAGACAGGCCCGAGCAACGGGAACTTGGTGTTCGGAGTGATCTCTGTCTCACTAGCAGAAAAATCCTAAAAGATCACACACGAAGTCAGACTCTAGGGATAGAGGTTTGCCTGGAATGAGAGCAGATATTCTCCCCCTTGATCGGATTTCAATTCCAGCGGAAGGTTGACGCCTGAAGTCCATTTACGAAAGCGAAGCCTTGTACGTGTGACTCAGACTCGGCGCAAGGGAAGGTCGTGCTCCATCAACTCAGCGAAGAGTTTCAATCTCGTCAGTTTGAGCCGTTGTTCCCAACTTCAGGCATATGAATGAGCTGGAACAACCTTGGCAAGATAATTGTTGGCACTGTTTTCTCCATCGCATCAACACTGTACGCGGATGTGGGGTTAGCAAAGCATAAAAAAACAAGAAGAGGGCAACTAATCTCACTGGACGAGGGGCTCAGAGCTGAGGTGAGGCGAGTGGGTCCGCACCGATCACCAAGGTCAGGGGTACGCGACTTTCGCGCACAATGCATGTAATTAGACAGGTACCCAAGTACCTTGGTCACTGCTGGCGTCACTGTTTCCCTTTCCCTCAGCTCCCTAACTCGCTCGTCTTAATTAACGCCCTTCCCCCTCCCTCCCAGAAAGGGCGACGCGTGCCAGACATTCGCGGACGCATCTCAACCCTTGCACAAACCAACCGCCTACCGACATCTTCAGCTCCCACCACTACTACCAGTACCTGCTGCGATCATTTTTACCGTTGCCGCAACCTTCAAATCTGATCTCGTTCAAGGATCAGGGCTTGCGACGCACGATCATACGGATACGCTCGACTGCCACAGCCACAGCCATCTGAGCGCGACCCGATCTAGTGATAGCCCAGCGACCACCTGCGCTTGCGCCTCGCGTCGTCTTTTCCCAGGCTACTACTGTATCTTTCAAAGCACCACATTCACACCCTGTCTCACGTTTTGAAGACACATACACATATCCTCGTTCTTCTTCTTGTTGGCACTTACCTGCCTCAGACTTTCGAGTCGGCCCAGCCTTCACCACTTGGACGAGACACTATCTCTGCTCTTCATTCCTCAATCGCCTGAGACTGAATACTTGAACCTACGCCGCCCAATCTTGTTTGGCCATTTTTGCCGTTCTCTTGCCTGGACCCCTTTCCTGGAGTTGCCCCTGGAGTTGCCGCATGCTTGACTTGACGTATCCACAAAATGCCGTCCTCAGCAAAGCGCTCGTCCCAGCGCACCCGTCGCGACACCCGCCGAGACACATCTCCCGCAAGAGTAGATGACAGTTCGCCCACGAGGCCGGCCAAGCGTCGCAAGAAGGTAGATTTTCCACTATCTATATTCACTCAGTCGATCTCATCTGATATGCTTTGCAGGTCGAAGAACCCCCAACAATCGAGCCTGCCGAGGGCGACGAATCCAGTCTCACTGCTGACCAGTCCGGCCAACCTGCCAGCGATGACGACGACCAGTTGCTTGCTCAAGTTGTTCAGCATCTCACACACCCCAAAGAGGGCCCGGTTCAAGCCAGCAAGGACCATGCGAATTCCATACACGAATCCAACGAAGGCGTCCAGGCTTATGCCAAAGTCGCTGCGCAGGACTGGACCTTCTATATCACGAAAGTCGCCGTCAACATCGGTCGCGCAGCTGAAGGTGTGGATGAGGATGATGACGAATTCGTTCACATTGACCTGGGACCGAGTAAAATGGTCTCCAGGCAACATGCACGCATCAACTTCGTTCCCAAGGAAGAGAAATGGTTCCTGGAGGTCAAGGGAAGAAATGGAGTCAGAGTAAATAACACCCCCTTGAAAGCGGGAGGTTCGCGACGCCTTGAAAGCGGTGACGTGCTCGACATTGGGAACACGGAGATGATGTTCGTTCTGCCAACCGAAATCAGCTCCCTTCATATACATCCTCAGTATCTCAAGAGAGCTGGCTTGACACCACGGGATATTACGAGTCCCCCCCAGCCCAGGACAGATTTACCAGACGAGCCGTCGTCCGCGTTGGGTTCAACCATCAAAAGCTCCCGGGGTCAGCAATTCCGCCAACCCATTGCCCCAGCTCCTGCGGATTACAAGCGACCAGGCACCCCTCCTTCCGTTCGCGGGAAATCTACGCCGTCGCAACACAAGTCGCCCCATTACTCGAGTTCCGGCACTCTTCTCCTAAATGCGAATGATATCGATTTAAGCCATGACGATAACAAACATATTAAGCCCCAATACAGCTACGCGCAAATGATCACCCAAGCTATCATTAACACGCCTGAGGGGAAACTCAATCTCAACGGCATCTACAACTTCATCATGAACAACTACGCCTACTACAGACATCAGCAAGCCGCTGGATGGCAGGCAAGTCTCGGTCCGACTCTTGGTTGTGAACCACCGACTGACAATTGCAGAATTCCATCCGTCACAATCTGTCATTGAACAAGGCCTTTGACAAGGTAGCGAGGTCCACAGACGAGCCTGGTAAGGGCATGAAGTGGCAGATTGTCCCAGAGGCACGAGACGAAATGGCTCGCAGCGCGTACAAGGGTGGCCGGGGCGGTCACAGGGGGTCCTCAGCTCCTTCGTCACCTAGTCAGCTGAATTACATCACGCATGGCCCAAGAGATGTCAACTCCAGAGAGGCTGCTTCGGCGCGGAAGAGAAAGTTATCAGCTACAGGGTCACCGCCTCCTAGTTCTTCTCTCGCTGTCGCACAGTCAACGCCAGATCGCAGTACTCGACGTCTCGCCCCTCCAAGCACGGCTTTGACAGCAGATGGCAGTCCACTTCCACGACCGCGTAAGGGCACGTCTACCTCAGCAAGCTTTACGTCGACAAGTTACAACGCAGAGTCGCCAACCCTGACGTCCTCTTATCTTCCAGAGGAGGGTGCGTCTTTTGTTACGCCAGCGCCTCACCGCGTTCACCCCAGACTCGCGCCACCTAGCACTGCCCAGCGACCCAGTCAACATATGCCAACTAGTTCGCCAGCGCCGTTCTGGAAGTATGCCGACATTGGTAGCACCCCGCTGAAGCCTGCAGCCCACTTTGACATCAGCCCTTCGAAACCATCCTTGGGCTTGAGCGGTATCCCCCAGAGCAGCAGTCCACCGCCTGCTAAGTCACCCGACCAAAGCCCCACAAGATCACAGAATAAGGAGTCGTCTCGAGAGGCACCGAGCGAGCCATCGAACCCACCTGAAATTGAGGAAGAACAGGGTTTCGATCTGGCAAAGTAAGTTAGCAAGATAATCCGAATTACAGTGTGCAATGCTGACCAAGTTTCAGGGGTTTCCAAAGTATCGGGTCATACCATGCACCTGTGAGCCGAGGGATGTCTATAGCCAGCGCGATGAACGGTCACTCATGATGAATGGTAGTTTTTTACGAGGAATGAGATTTTGGATATTTCGCTCTCTTTTCAGCGTTCAGACATGATATAGGTGTCGAGAGGTCAGGGCTCGTCACAAATACAACCTACGATACAAGTCTTTGGTGATGGCGAAGGACAGCCAGAGTGAAGATAGTGTGATTCTCAAGTCATCCGCCTCATGCTACTTTTCTATGTACCGGAATCTATAGTGTCCGCGAACTATGCACCGACCATTGAAGCCCATCCAATTATATATATATGTACACATGCCCCAGTCTCGTTTTTCAGACTTGCGATACAGTTACAGCTTTTCCACGCACGGCGTTGCTATCCTGACTAAGAAGCAACGGCCAGAGGGGTTCCTATATGATCAACCATGTTTTGGTCTTTTTTCTTGCCTTTATTTGGACGCCTTGCCTCTCCTCTTGGGGTTGCCCCTGGTCGGCCTACCCTTGGAAGACTTCTGTTGGTCGCTGCCCTCGATGTATTTCATGAGTTCGTCAATGCTACGGGAGTCCATGCCTGTCGAACCGCCAAGCTGCGCGCTTGGGGTGGCTGATTCACGGGGGGCGGCTGCGGATGCATCGTACGGCGCGCCCTTGGGGGTAAAGCGGATGCCGGCGCGAAGGCGACGTGCCTGGACGTCCTTGGCATGCTTCGCAATGGACACGGCATTCTGCGTCAGCTGCTCCAGCCAGCTCTCTGCCTCCTTGGTGTTCTTGTCGTCGGCACCGAGCTCGCTCAAGAAGATGTTGTACGACTCACGCATGCGGTTGACGGCGGCCTTGGAGTCCTGGTCCAGGGCGAGAGCCTGGGCGAGCTGGAACAGGAGCGTAGCTGCGTTGATGGACTGCTTGCCGAACACCTTCTCGCAGATGCGGAGGGACTCCTCGAACCACAGTCGCGACTCGTGGTACGACTTGAGGTGCTGCAGCATGACGGCTCCGTTGTTAATGGTGGTGATGGAGTCTGGGTGGTCGGCGCCGTAGATGATCTTCCACAGATTCAGGGCGTGCTTGGCGAAGGTCAGAGCGGCGTCGCTGTCGCCTGCCTGGTGCAGGAAGAGACTGAGGTTGAGGTAGTTGAGGAGGGTCTCGGAAGAGTCGACACCGACTGTTCTCTCCGACACGACAATGGCCTTTCTGGCCAGCTCGACGGCGGCTTCCTTCTCCTCAAGCTGGTAGTACAGCATGGACAAGGTGTTGTAAACGCGAGCGACCTCGGGGTGGAGAATGCCGTAAATCTGCTCGTGCAGAGAGAGCGACTCCAGGAGAAGCTCCTGGCCCAGCTTGCGTTGACCCTGCATGATGGAGATGCGACCAGCCTCTAGAGCCTCCTCGGCGAGAGCACTGCGCGGGCACGTGTGCTTGACAACCGGAACGATGTTGACAATGTCATCGGCAGTGAAGGTAGTCGCATTAGGCGGCGGGGTAGAGGTCGTAGGCGAAGCGTCTCTAGCCGCCTTCTTCTTCTTGTTCTTCTTGTTGCCCTCTCCGTTGGTCTGGCCATTGGTAGAGGAGCCGTTGGTGGCAGGGGCAGGGGCAGCCTGCTCAGTAGGCTTGCTGGTGAAGTTGTACTCCTTTGCCTGCACCTGGAAGCCGAGCTTGAGAGAGATCTCACGAAGCAGCTGCAGAGGCTTGACCTGAAGGGGCCAATCAACATCCAGGCGGTATCTAAATCTCTTCAGTGTCTGCTGTGCGATGTCGGCGCGAAGGCTCTCAGGGGTGACCTTCTCGAAAGACAGGTCAGCGTCAGAGTAGAGCGACCTGAGGGAGGCGTCGATCTCAGCAGTCGGGTTAGGGTTCAATTCGTATCCCAGCAGGCAGTTGAGGAGGTGGGCGATGGCTGCCGACGTGAACGGCGCCGGCAGATATTTGAGGTGTGTGGAAGCAACGTGTTTGAACGATCGGGCAACCATGTCTTGTACACAAATGTCCTTCAGGCACTGCAGACGAGGGTCTGTGGCGAGAGACGCGACCTTGCCAGTGTATCTGATGTTGATACCGCGCTTGTGCAAGAGGCGGCCAAGGGACTGGCCGTCCATTGGGAAGCTGATATCAACGTCCGTGAGCTCACGGATAAGGCCAGGAATGACCTCCTCTCGGAGGTACTGAGAAACAAGGCGAACCTCCTCTTCGTCCTTCTTCATCTCGGCCTTCTCCTCCTCAGTCTGAGGAATTTGGCCGCTAAAGACGTCGGGGTTGAGAGAGAATTGGAACTTGGTGGGGTCAATGTGTTCTCTCAACTCGTTGGTCTCCTCCGCGGCGTCCTTTTCCTTGGGTTCCTCGGGCGTCTTGGCCTTCTTCGCTGCACCTTCCTCCTCTTCATCCTCGCTTTCGCTGTCGCTCTCATCACTATCATCACTGTCGTCGCTCTCCTCAGGCTTCGCCTTGGCTTCTTCGACTTTCTCAGGCTCAGCCGGACTCTTCTTGAGGCGGGCCATCTCCTCGTCAACCCAGGCCTTCATCTTCTTTCGTCCATACGAATCGATAAGTTCTGGGCGAAGGACGGCCATGCGGTGAGGATACTCATCGGCGTTCGCGCCTTGCTCCTCCAGCCAGTCAATGTCGAGGGGTGTCACACGATACAAGTCAAGGACATATTTCCTTCCGTCGGTACCCATCAGTCCCTTGGTCTCCACGCTGGCCTCCAGATCCAAGCGCTTGCCGTCCTTGTCCCACACAGCATGTTTCTTGACCCTCAGAGCCTTTGAGAGCTTCTCAAATACGGGCACGAAGCGCTCGTCAGACGCAACGACGTCCTTGCCGTCGACGGCACCATAGTCAATCTGATTCTCTCCGGGTTCTCTCTGCTTGAAGATACCGGGGACGATGCTCTGACCAACAACGCGCTTGCCGAGGTAGTCCACCACAACAGTGGCCGGGGTAAAAAGACCGTCGATGTCCAGCTGATTGACGAGTCTAACGCCAGCCACGTCCTTGCCAGTTGCAACACGAGCGGCCTCGTCACCTCCCTCGGAAGTGAACGTGCCAACACCGTCAGCACCGAAAGAGAAGAAGACATTGTTGTAAACAAAAATCTGGGCGTCCTTGCATTCGGTAGGGTTCAGGGGGGCAATCTCTCCGCGGGCAACCAGAACAGCGCCACGGGTAGCGGCGTCGTTGTAGTCGGCGAAGAGCTTGGACATGAGGCGCTCCCGGAATACTCTGTCCTGGACGGTCTCCTTGGGCAGCTCCCTCGCGGACTGAAATTCTTCGTTCCAGTCACGCAAAGTATCTGTGTTATCAGCACCTGCGAGCAGGTATGTCTCTTGCGACCTTGTGGGGTCGGCACTGTGAGCACAAAGGGGGGAAGAGGCTGAGGGCACAATCCATGGTGCTGAGGGAATAGCGTTGGTGATCTGGAAAGTGGCAAGTGGGTCCTGGCGGTTGTTGAACTGCTGGAGCTTGAGGAAAGACTCCGAGAAGGACGGTGACACCAGGTCGAGGAGGGTCAAGAGAGAGTGAGCCGCCTGGCCCTTGGGAGCAGGCCGAGGGAAGGGATCAAACTTCTGATTGGAGGACTTGTTGACGAAGAAACCTCCGACGTGAGCGGTGATCTGGTGTTGCTCACCCTCGTTGGTGGTCACCACGAGGTACAGGAGGTGGCCTCGCTGCTTCAGGTGGACGGGCGCGGGGTTCCAGGACGACAGAGAAATCGACTTAATGGTCTTAGGGGCGTCTTCCTCAGGTGCGGGAGGTAGCAGAGTCGTAATAGGAACAGGGGAACCGAAAGTATACTCTTCTTTCGCCTCCTTGGCCGCCGATGGCTGAGCCTTCTCTCCGTTGGTCTGCTCCTCGGGCTTGGGCGCAACAGTGTCGAGGAGGGAAAGACCGGGCAAGACGCCTTGGACAGCATCGGTACGGTCTCCAGAGGCGCCAATCAGCTCCCTAATCCGAATAACGTGTATGCGGGCCTCCTTCTCATTGTAAGGGTCCTCAACCAGCGAAACTTCTGGATCCTCAGCCAAGCCCTGGATCTCAGCGATGGGCAGGAAGTCGTTGATTCGCTCGCCCCGGTGTTCCAAGTGAAAGCAAGTGTACTGGAATGCCGCAGGCGTGTCGATGATGGACTGGCGAACCTCGTGGACCTGTTCTTGGGGGGAGACCTACACAAGGTCGGTCAGCGGCGTAATCGTCATTGAGCTTCAAGCAGCTAACCGTAATCTGCATTTGCCCAGGCTTGTGGGGCAGCTTGATAGTGAGGTTGATCAACGCCTCCAGGCCCTGATCGACCTCAGCCTCGGGCTGGCCTTCGACCTGGCCCTCGACGGGAACCTCGGGTTCCTTTGCGGCATTGTCTGAACAGAGAGCCTGTTTAGCTTCGACTGAACCCGGGAACTGGCTGAGAATCGCGGGGCAATACCTTTGCCTATGGATTGGTCGTGCTGGGCCATTTTTGCGCACAAACCAAACAAACTTGTTTCCGTATGTTCAAGGTGGTGGTGGCGGCCAGGGAAGTGGTATATGAAGGAGGGGAGGGGGGAGGAAAATAACGGTTAGGCCGAGAGGGTTGGTTGAAATTCAATAATCGCACAAACCACAAAGTAGGGGTCGCAATTAAGATGGAGAAGGTAAGGAGGGGTTAACCAGTATACAACTCCCGAATGGCGTAAAAAGAAAAGGATATAGGCCTGAGAAGTGAAAGAAATCCAACTCAATGGCCTGTTACGAGATTCAGGGTGTGTGGAGGGTAGAGAGGCTTTTGCGGCAACAGCCGAAAAAAAAAAATTCGTCGGCTGGAAAGAAAAAAAGGTTGCGTTGTCATTCATCGATTGACGGCAATGCACCGGGCCGGCAGGCTGGAGCTTCGGTTTTTTCGACCCACTCCGCTGGGAGAGCTGTCCCAGTGTGTTCCGCAACGCCCCTAGAGCCCTCCCCGGGCCGCTGCGGTGGCCTATCGGCGCCTCGCCTTTGAGCCGCTCTTAGGTAACAAAGGCGCGGGGTGCTCCCCGCACGTGATTGGATTCCCGTTGGGCTTAGCTAGGTCCACTACTCTAGCAAAACATCTTACCCGATTTAGGAACTAAGTAAACATTCCCGATCGATGGAGAGGTAAAACAGCTTCGATTCATCTCAACAGACAGCACATTCAAGCAGCCTTCATCGTCGACGCTTAATTTGCTCTAAATCAACTACTCTGCATACTTCAAATTACATCTGGCGCCGGACGCATCATAGGATCTGTACAAGTATCCGAATAGTGGCGAAACAACAAAAACACGACTTGCAAGAACACCAGAGGCATACGACCATACTCGTCAACATCGTCTAACGCCCAAAGTAGCTATACAGTAAGATTGCAATCATGCTATACGATTTTACAGGTGCATTCTGGGCATATCGATAAAACATTCTTAGCCTCATATCCTCACCCTTTGCGCATCATCGGCAGAGGCATTCTTTACGTTCGTTACCTTTGGACGACGCTATCGTTTTTCTGTCGTTTGGCTTAGCTCAAATCCCCTGGACTCCACGCATCACGGAGGCGGTGGACGCCCTCCGTGACGTATGAACCACGGGTTCCCGACAAATGGACGGTACTCGACCTCACAATCTGCCAGCCCTGTCATGGACATCTTCAAGATGCCACAGGATATTACGACCGCTCCAAGCCCGCATAATCGCTCTGCGGAAAATTGCAGCTGTCAATAAGTCTGGATATGAAGAAGGCGAAGGCAGCCGGGCTGCCCAGCCGCCGACAGCCAAAAGATACAAGGTCACAGACGACAGAAGAGAACCAGAAGGCCAAAGGAGACGCCCGCAACGCACATACTCAAAAAAAAGATCTCCATGCCTCAGTGCCAGCACTTCAACGAGCCATGTGGAAACGAAGCTGCGGAGCCGAATCCAGTCTCGCCTACGACAGAAGACCAAAACCCCGCAGCCTGGAGTCGTGGCGACCCCGATTCTTCGCAAAGTGCAGTATCGTGAGATCGATCCCCCGTCATCTTTTGCAGCTTCCTCTGAGGACGCAAAGCACACATTCAAGATCCCAAACCTGGCCAGCCGTGGACGTTTGAACACAGTCCTGAACAAGCTAGAGCAGTTGCGACACAAGTACTCGATGTCTAGATACCAGCTTTACGAAGCTATCCTCAACGACCTGGACTTGGTTTTGCGTGCGACGTCACATCAAAAGCGACCGGCTAGCAAGAAGTCGCTGCTCTCAATGTGCCTACGAAAAGTTCCTCAGTATGCGGCGCAGATTGAGGCCTGGGAGAGGCTCGAGCAGCAAGAGCGAGGTTCATCGACAAAGAAAGTTGGTTACTCGCTCGCTGTGTACGATGAATTGGAGTCTCTGGGCGGCGCGGGAAATGGCTGGAGTCATCTCTGTCTTCTGTTGAGGGCACATGCTATCCACCTCTTGCGAGAGGTCATCGAGGATGAAACCCTGGATGAGGCGTTTTCTCGTGTTCTAATCGAGCATTGTACAGCGGCTGGATGTTACCAGGAATCTTCAGAATTAGTAGACTCACTACTGAGTCGTTTTCACTCCAGGCCGGTTATGGACGAAAGTACACGCTATGTCGAATCACAGAGGGCCTTTTCCTCCTTCTCGATGCTCGCAGACAATGCTCACGTCGGCCACAGCCTGCTCGGAACTACTTCGCGATTATTCCTTGAGAGACGCCTACCTGTAGCCTTACTGTCAACAAAGATACTTGGTCTGTTGTGGACAACAACGGCATCTTCAATACTCGACGACAAAACCAACCCCTCAGCGATAAGGTTCGCGTCGACGGCATTGTCAACATTATCAGTCTCAGCGTTCGGAAAACGCAAGGCGCGCAAACTGGGCTCTATCGGCACGAGAGACGGCGCAGCGTTGGTGACACTGACATGTGTCCTTGGCACGTTCGCTGCCATGGCTATGGTATCCCAAAAGCTCGGGAGTGCGGCTACCACAACGGGGAAGAAACGTTCGAATCGGACACAAAGAGTGGTTCTGCAAATCATACAAGAAGCAATTACACAATTAAGGAGCCAAGGCGGCGCAAGTGAGACGAGTCACCTGCTGCTGCTGGCTTCTTTTCTTGCTTCAGACACCACCGAGGCACTCGGTATTACGGCCAAGACGGCATTGCAAACGATATGGGCAAAACAGAACCAGGCAAACGGCCCTGGAGAGGCCAAGCAGTCTCAGCTCTACAATTCCACTGTCGCTGTTATTTGTTCCATCGCACGCTGTTGCGGTAAGGCGACCGCTCAACCTTCCAGTCACTGGTTTGCCGAGATCTGCAAGCTCGTCGAAGAACTACAGGTCCCGAGATTGGCAGCCTTGCGGACCGATGGTGCTTTCCTTCTGGCGCAGGAGACCGACGACCTGCGGGATCTCGTCTTCGCAGAGACTTTGATGGAGGGCTCACCGAGCGAGAGCAAAGTCACTATCCGCCGTGAAGGTTACCGATGGGAGGAAGGCATCAGCGAGTGGATTGCTGAAAGTCCGGCTAAGCGGCGAGATGTCATTGCCCAGGCCGCTTTCATTCCTCGTCGATCCAGCAGAAGGAACCAAGGAACGGAGGACTCTTCGATAGTCTGTACCGGACCAGAGCTACTAGCGGGAGCTGCCGACAAAAGCGGACGCCCGCAGGTAGCGGCCGAAGCGACAAGCAAACCGAACGGGCCGGACGGGCACCAAGTGGATCGACGTCGAGCGGGGAAGAGGAAGAAGGCCCACGACGAGCCTCCGGTTGATGAAAGCAGGCTGGAAAAGGCCCATGTCCAGACTCAGGCAGGAGACGGCGTCGACGAGCTCAGCGCAACGTTCCAGGGGAACCGCCTGGAAAAGTGTCAATTGGGCAATGCGGTTGTTGACAAGGCTCGGGAGGGATGCCGGCGCCGGACCCGGATCGGTGAGACAGGACGGCGCAAGGTTTTGGCCGAACTGACTATCGTAAGCAACATGGCTGACCGCGAGGACGACGACGAGCTAGGATTGTGATGAACAGAGCCGCAAGTAGATGATTACTTCATTTCTGTCTGGCGGAGACCTAACGGACTTTCAAAACATCTGTCAAGCCTTGTTTCAGCACCTTGTCGCGCTGTGGAGTTTTGATTTGCGAACTGGCAGGGATTCCTCCTTTCTTTCCTCTTCCAGCTCGTCTTTCCTTTTGAATGTGATTATTCTTTCTTCTGATCGACATTTTGCTTTTGGTGCGGCGACCCCTTGAGCAGAGTTGTCTTCGGAGCTGTCGTCAGGCAATGCAGCAGATGGGACACATGCGGTCCAGAATAGACTCAATTACGGAGAAAAGGTTTCGAACTGTGGCTGAACATGGGTGGCGAAAGGCACTAGAAGAGTTGTGGAATCCCTTTTAGAGTCGTAGTCCTGACGTGCAGACGGCTAACTCGGCGAGCATCGAGCCGTCAAAAGCCATGCTTGCGGCTCAAAGACTGGCTAACACAAGATTCTGGAGCGTTGAGTACCCAGAGGAGAGGGCCATCTGATGCGTTTATTGTCAGGACGGCGCCGGGCCGAAAAGGACGTGGATGGCAGATTGCGTGATTGTAAATCCCATTGCGGTTCACCTGGGACGGAAAAAATCGAAACGTGCGACGGCGTTCATCAAGGGCCAATGGGCGAGAGGGGGAACATGCCCGGTGTATTATCAACCACGCGTTACTGAAGTGAGTTGACGTTTGCTGTGCGTTGGTGTTTTATCAGATGAGGTGGCAGAATGTTCTGAGACGCTCTCATGCATTGCGTGTATGGGTGTGAGCGAGAAAATTGTGCAGAAGTTGCGGAAGAGACATCTAGGCGAGATTCAGCGTACGAGACATCACCAACAAAGCGGATAGCTGGTTTTTACGTGGTCGGGCTGCGACCTGCAAAATGGAGAGTCCTGTCCTAAAACGGAGAGATCCCGAGGGTTCGGAATTCGTGGATTAGAAATTTCGGGCGAGACGCGGGCATGGACCGAAATGTGGAAAGGTTCTTGGCCGAAGGATCAACTCGGTCGATCGTGATCTATAGATGAAGGACTCGCCAGTCCAGCAAAGGCCGTCAGTGCTTTGCCCCTCAATGCCAAGTGTGAGTTGAGTTGACGAGTCTGTATTTTGCACCTCGTTCGATTCCTTCAGGTCTCCGTTGAGACCCCGCTGGTCCTGGGTTTCACTGCGCAAAGAGGCGGTGGGAGCGGTGGGAGGCCTGTCAGTTATCCACAAGGGCGATCCCCCCTCAGCCTCAGCGTTCACAAGGGGTGTGGTTATGGAAGCAGTACGCGCATTGAGCCCGGCGAGCGAAGCCCTGTCGAGGGTTGGCGAGGTGGTAGCGAACAAGGGCCTCGCATATTCATGATATGACGGCACAGATGATTGGGCTTCTACGGATACCAAGTACGGTCACGTTATGGCAGCGCAGCAGAACCCCCCGGTGCTCTCAGGTCAGGGGAAAGGGGATGTGGGATGGAGATGAGCTGGGCAGTAGGGATGATGACTATGTGCGGGCACATGCCCAAGATGCTGCTGGTGTTGGCTTTTCGTTGATCGGAAGTCCTGGTGGTCGGTCGGGTCGCTTTCGAAAGCTGGGAAGTTGGCAGGTGTTGGGAATCGCTCGAGCAAAGATCTGAAGATCCCCCCGACAACGACTCTGCACCGCAATCGCATCTGCACGCAACGAGTCGGACGCATCCCTCGGCGGCTGGTAGAAACCCTAACGGCGAGCACGGGTTAAACTGCGATAGGGTATGGATGTGCGGATCGGAAGGAGACGTAGGCTAAAGTGCGGAATGCGTTCGCAGGTGAGATTACGTGGGACGCGGGGTACGAGAATACACCAGTCCTAAACTTGTTGATCGACAGAAGAAGAGCAAGAAAATGAGCCACCAGCGCAGGTCGACGTCTCAGAATGCGAACGAATGACGACGGCGCAGGCCAAGAGACGTGGTCAATATGCAGGTCCCCCGTACGGTCGTCACCAATCGTCACTGACAGAGGCTGGGCTACGAGTTGCGCGTCTGTTCTCACTCTGCGGTGCTGCTCGTTATCGGCGGTGGCGCTTGAGTCAAAGCCCGCGCGGCGAAGGCCCGAGAAACATGGTCACGTCCCGACTTGAATTGTCCCATGTTCGTCGACCCTGAGTCTGCGGCTGTAAACGGAATAGATGAAACGCCGTCATCCCAAGAAGGGGCGTATCGTCTTGTAAGTTCTGTTTGCGATCAGCCCGACGATTGTCCGAATCGCCGACGGAATGGCAGACGTCCAGGCTACCCTTTACCAGACACGTTCCGCAAAGGTTTCCGAAGCTGTCAAGAGGGAAACCCCCGTGTAAAGAACCTTGGAAGGGTCGAAAGCAGAAGACAAATGCCAGTATACCTGGCCAGGCGTGGGCGACTCTGAAGGTTGGGCCAAGGATGACGGCGCTGCTATCGTCCTCGTTAGTTTTTATTAACAAGAACTGCATATGCAGGTTCAAGGCGCAGTTCCGATGTTAAGGTGATGCTTGATCGGGTTCTAACGTTGATGATGACGTATGACCCATCGGATTAGAGGTGGTAATATCGTCTGGCGAGATCAAAGCCCGCCCAATTAGGTCATCTCAAAATCCAGGGGAAGAAAGGATAAGTGCGCTGGAGTGGGATGCTCGCACGTAAGTTGAGCCATGAGCGCATATGAATGACACTGCGTCTGCAGTAAGCAAGAGCTTTAGACGCGAGTTGTCCGAAATGTGTACGGCGGCTCCTTAAGGTACGAAGAAAATCCGAAGTACGCCGCATAAGTCAGCCTCTTGACGAGGACTGAGAAGGTGTGGTGGCTGACTTCAACGGACAGTGGTCACGGCATCCGTGTTATCGCCGGCTGTGTTGTTCTGTTCTGCTCAGGTTGCAAATGTTCCTGTTCATGTTCATGTCGACGACGGCCCTAGCTTCAGGACTCGCATCAGCCCCAAAGAACCAGTCTTCACGGGAGAGAAGCTTCTGTTCTTGAGGATCCGATGCGCATCAGCCCCCACCATCCCGACGTGTCATATCCGACACCCCAGACATGACAAGTCACAGCCGGAAAAGTCCAGCCGAAAGAGACCGGGTCTAGTTGCTACAGACAGGCGCCTAGTGAGTGGAAGGCATCTCGTTTTGGACTCTGGTTTGTCGGGTTATGACAAAGTAGCGCAGCTGTTTGGCGTCAGGGCATCAAAAGACGGGATGAAGAGAGGCGAAGCGGCGGCGGAAGATGGCTGCGTTCCTGGTTGAGTCCCAAATTGCACAGTGCCGAGTGTCTTTCTCTCGCGCCGTTCGTCTCGGTCTGAGAATGTTCGATGGAATTGTTCTATTGGCCCATCGAAGTTGGCGTTCATCGGCTGATCTTTCCCTGACAAAACCGAGACGCACATAGGCTGATACAGATGAGCATTTAGAGTTACACCTGAGAAAAGGGCAGTTGCAGTCGGGCTGGATTACCTCACCTTTTCCCAATCATTGCGACACAGAACGACTTGATTGGAGAACAGCCCAGGATGCTGTCTGGCGGGAATTCCAGTGGATGGCGGCCGGGCGTTTGGCCGTTTGACGATGAGCGGTAGCCGCACCCCACCGTCCACTCGTTGATTACCGTCCATGGGCACGTACCGTCACCTACTGAATGTGAAAATTTTGGGCAGCCGTGGACGCGGCTTGTTTCAGAGTCTCGGAGAGGACCCACTACCCCGCCACCAGCAAGAACGCTGACCAGTCGTAGCCCGTAACCCACCCAGCAGCAGCTCAGGCGCTGTTGAGAAGAAACAAGGTGTGGTGATGATCCAATGGCTCATGGCTCATGGCTCATGGCTGACGGAACATTCGATGGATTTGACACAAGGCCATGGCTGAACTCTGAGAAACACCACGTACTTAGTAGCCAAGGCCCATTGCCATCGCAACCGCCTTGGCGCCATGCCATCTAAAGTCCCCTTAACAGAGTTTCTCCTTTTCGGATTTTATTCCTTCTGAGGTGATGAATGACCACAGTCACTGAATGCGTCCGCTGCGCGCGCCCGGCATCTGAGTAACAATTGACTTATCCGACTAGGTCGCTATCTACCCTACGGATGTTCCGAGTAGCAGTCGCTGTTGCACTCAATGGCTTGCAAGCTGACTGGATGACACAGGGCACCAGCTGCAAGGTACCGGTTGATTTGGTGTCCAATCAGAAGCACAACCGCCAGCCTTGGTCAGGGGGTTGGCTACGTGGCGCATCCAATAGCAGCGTTATGAATTACCCAAGTAAAAGCATCCACCAGATACGGATACGTCCCTAGGAGAATAAAATACTGCGTATTTACTGTGGCCGAGCACTATGGGAACAGGATTCCATAGCATGGAGGATTGGGGAGCCCCAAGCTTCCTCCCTGTCTTAATTTCCGCCTACATATGTGTTACTGTACAGCAGAAAAAGAATGCACGCGATCAACAAGAAAAGTCTGATCAGGGAATAGTGTGCTGAGCCTTGTCACTCCTGAGTCCTGAGCGTGCCCCTGCGTCCGCGCTCCTCTCTCGGGCACGCCCCTGATCCCTGCCGTGACTCTTTCCTTTTTTCTTCTCTCTCATTCTCGTCATTTCATCTCTCGCCTCTGGTCAGACCCTTGCCCTATCCTTCTGTGCGTCCCTTTCCCTGCCATGCCATCCCGTTCTCGCGCAAATTCGGTTCCTCCTCCCGGCAAGACAGAAGCAAGAGGTGGCAGGGAAGCCCCCGCGCGGCGGTCTTTGCCTTCTGCATTGTTGCTGTCTTGCCGTCCTGCTGCAGACCACCAAATCCAGAAACCCAGACACTGACAGGCAACATCCATGACTTGCGAGTCCTGATTGCTTACAGATGTCACATAGGATGAGATCCAACTGCCGCGGTATGTGTATAAGAAAGTGTCGATCTTGGTTAGTCGTCCCCGGCACGGCTACCGCGAGCCAAATCGGACGCCTTTGCCGAGCCAACCCTGTCGCGCCCTGCCCTGCCATGCGTCGCCCTGCATGACCCGAGGCCGCGCCTCGTCTCGACTTGACTTGCGTGATGATGTCTTTTCATCGCTCGCTTCACGCCTAACACCCTCCCCCTGACTTGCATCTTGCTGTGTGTAACGTGCCCATGAGCAGTCATTAACGTGAACAGTGAACACCAGCAAGGACCGAGACTCGACAGAGACAAGACAAGCCCTAGGGCAGGGCGCAGGGAAGGGGATCCCCTTCTATCTATCTGGGGACGCCTACATCAGCGGACCCGGGATCCAGAGAAGTGTGGAAAATGGTGATATAGTTGTTGATGGGGGTCGTATCAGTTCACACACCTCTCCACAATCAAAGTCCACACCCCCCCGAAAAAGGTCTCCCAAATGGACTGCCTTCCTTGTCGTTCCTTGCCTTTGCAGTAGTAGTCGCCGTCTGCTTTGCTTCTGAGGCCCAATTGGGAGACCTCTCCGACTAGTACTTACATCACCGGCCTATCCCGCTCATCTCCATGCTGGCTTTGCACGCTTTCCTCTCTCTCTCTCTCTCTCCCCCGTGTGGTTTTTACTCACAAGAGTATCTTCGTTTCTTGTCCTTCCCTTCCTCAGCCCTCAGAGACAAGGCTCTGGCTCCCGTTTGACGTCGATTTTCAGAGACGTCGAGTTTTGCTCCCACGCACTGCCGTCATATTCATTCCTTGCATTGACTGCAAATCTTTCGACGTTTCTTTTCCGCCCCGGTTTACCCCTTTGGAAGTACCCATCGCCGGTTTCGAGATATTTCCAAACAACAAACAAACCAATAAGACGTATTGTCTACTCGGATTCTCTTGGCTACTACTTGATCGTCGCCACTATCGACGATTCCTTTTGTTTGTCGCTTACGCGCTGAGGTGCCACGCTCCCCCGCGACTCTCCGATATCTGATCTCGACTTTGCTGGGCATCGACTGGGTTATATTGGATTAGGCGGACGACACCCGTGACGACTACGAATCGACGACTCTCCCTTACTCTTTGTTAGTGCATCAACAACTCATCCGTATTGGCAAATCCATCACAATGGCTGGTGGTGGTAGAACACAAACGCCTGAGCAGCAACAAGCGGCCATCAACGCCGCTCTGGAGAACACGGCTCTTTCCAACTACCTATACTACATCATTGCATGTGTCTCGGCTGCTGTCATCACCTGGCGCATTTGGACCGCGATCGTCAAGTACGTCCGTCATGTCGCCTGTCTCAACAACGACAATCAACGGTACTTCGTTGAGACCGACTCCAAGTTTGCATGGATCAAGCGCAATATCCTCTATGCCCCCATCTTCAGCAAGCGCCACAACCGCGAAATCCAAATGAGCAGTGCCATCAACGTTGGTACCTTGCCCAGCCGTCTCCAGCTTCTGTTCCTTGTCTGTTACTTTGGCACCAATGTTGCCTTTTGCGTCATCAACATTCCCTTTGCTGGCTCATTTGCTGCTGCGGCTTCCCAGCTCCGCAACAGAACTGGCACTCTTGCTGTCGTCAACATGGTAAGTTGGAAACTCCCGCCCGGGGGATTTGGGGAAGTGGGGGGTGGTTGCTCGCGTGCAGGCAAACAACGTCATTGTCGGATTAAGATATGCTGACTAAGCATAGATTCCTTTGTTCTTGATGGCTGGGCGCAACAACCCCCTGATCAAGATGCTTGGCATTTCATTCGACACTTTCAACCTGTTGCACCGTTGGTTTGGTCGCATTGTCATCCTCGAGGCTGTCGCTCACACCCTTGCTTGGTGGGCCAATACGGCCAACACCGCAAGCTGGGAGGCTGGCTGGAAATCCATTATTGCGGTTCCTTTCTTGCTCTTCGGCTTTGTTGTGAGTTGAACTTTTCTAAATTGAAATGACTGGGCACGAGATTCTAATGAAGATTGACAGGCAACCTGTGCCTTTATTGCTCTTGGCATTCAGGCTTCAAGTCCTATTCGTCATGCCTTCTACGAGACCTTCAAGCTCCTTCATATCCTGCTGGCGATCGCGGCTGTTGTCGGTACTTGGTATCACCTGCAGATGAAGGCCCTCCCCCAGCTCAAGTACCTGTGGCCTGTCATTATCTTCTGGGCCGGCGACCGCGTCTGGCGCGCCGCCCGCGTCTTCTACGGCAACGTTGGACACGGAGGCAGCACCGCGCTCGTCGAGGCTCTTCCTGGGAACGCCTGCCGCGTCACAGTTACCATGGCCCGTCCCTGGACCTTCGGACCGGGCCAGCACGCCTACATGTACCTGCCTTCGCTCAGTTGGTGGCAGTCTCACCCGTTCTCCGTTGCGTGGGCCGAGGAGGCGGAGGACCCTCAGGCTGAGAAGATGTCCCTCAACCGGCAAGACATCCTGGCTATGCGCAAGACCACCATGTCCTTCATCATCCGCGCTCGTACTGGAATGACCGACACCCTGTACCGCAAGGCCGCCGCCTGTCCCGATGGCCGTATGACCACTTCCTGCATGATTGAGGGCCCGTACGGCGGCCTGCACAGCATGCGCTCATACGGCACCACGATGCTCTTTGCCGGCGGTGTTGGTATCACCCACCAGGTCCCGATTGTCCGCGATCTCGTCGCCGGCTACGCCAACGGCACAGTTGCCGCCAGGAAGGTCGTTCTCGTCTGGATCATCCAGAGCCCTGAGCACCTCGAGTGGATTCGCCCCTGGATGACGGAGATTCTTGCCATGGAGAAGCGTAGGGACATTCTCCGCATCATGCTCTTCGTCAGCCGTCCTCGCTCCACCAAGGAGATCCACAGCCCGTCCGCCACCGTCCAGATGTTCCCCGGACGCCCCAACATCGAGACGCTCATCCGCGCTGAGCAGGAGTCTCAAGTCGGCACCATGGGAGTCAGCGTCTGCGGTCCTGGCGCACTCAGCGACGAGGTGCGCCGCGCCGTCCGCGACTGCAACCACTACACTGCCATCGACTTCAACGAGGAGGCTTTCTCCTGGTGAATCATCAGCTGCGAATTGCGGATGCCGCGCAAATGCACTGTTTCACTGGCGCCCGACGAAGATGGCGAGAGTACGCCTGCACACGCCAAGACAAGTGGAGAAAAGTAACTACAGATAGACATGCGACGTCACATCCAGGCCATGCCAATGAGATTTGGCTGGACTTGTTCAATGTACATATAGTGGGCTCACCACAAGACCGTAGTTAGATATGCGCTTCATGTTCGTAGTTAAAGAAAAATCGCGGTTCAGCCGCCGAAACTTCACCCGATGTATCGCTCCCCCTTGTCTGAGGTGTCTTACTATGGCTGTCTCTGTAGAAGTACAATTTGCACATGTGCTCCGGTCTGCTCTTCCCAACAGATCCCTTTTCCAGCTGGGGCGAGGCCTGTATACGACGAACCAACGCGCTGTAAGCAGAGGTCAGGTGCTCGCACTGACACCCTAGGCAAACTAACGCCCGTCCCCTCACGTCCGGACCGTCGGAGAGAAAAGTCCCTTGCTATCTATTGGAACGTGCCACAGCGTGACTACCTACCTTACCAAGGTTTGTACCTTATCTGTGGAACAGCATCCTCTCCCAACCCTGCACGGAAACCTTTCATTCATCTTCCTTGGCTCGGTGACATCGACATTGCTGGAGACTGGAGCGCTTGAGCGGACTCCAGTGGAGAACCAGGGGACTTTGTTACGGCGCAAGCTACCTGAGGTCGCCTTATCTTATCAGAGTATCCAGCATTACCTCACCTTGTGCTTTCTCCTCGTCATCCCTCGACCGTGATTCTGCCCCGCGGACCCTTGCCCTCCGCCTTCTTCCTACCCGACCTGACCTTTACAGTATTTGCAAGCTGCGACAAAATCCGAGCTGTTCGTCGTCCGTGGTCCATTCACATTTCCCCGACCCGGACAACAGAAGCGTTCTCAAGCCGACAGCAACGAACAAGCAGTGCGCCCCTCTCTCCCACTCTGACGAGTTCCAAGGAGCCTCGCCTACGTAGGGATTCGACGAGAGCCCGCTTCGAACAGCAAACCTTCGGCTTCTTTAAGTCAGGGCCTCCTTCTTCCCCGTCCAACTTCCGCCCATTTTTTGGCCTGCCCCGCAGGAAAGGGAGGCTTTAGCCGACGACGATGGGCCTGGCTTATAATACCTATCTCAACAGCAGCAAGGTCTATGGCTGCAAGACTTGCAAAGCACATTTGTCGAATCATGAAGACATCATCAGCCGAGTACGTTTCCTGCGCCAGTAACTAGCTCGCTCCCACCCTCTTCTCCCGCGAAGAAAGAGGGAGAGAGGGAGAGAAGGAAAGAGTTCTTGTTCTTGATCCCCCCTGACTAAACCACCATTCAGAACTTCCGAGGCCAGCATGGCAAGGCGTACCTCTTCAATAGCGTCGTCAACATTGAGACGGGCGAACCGAGCGAACGCAACATGACGACCGGCCGCCACATTGTGCGCGACATCACCTGCAAGCAGTGCAAGGAGACGGTCGGCTGGAAGTATGACAAGGCGTACGAGGCCACCGAGAAGTACAAGGAGGGCAAGTTCATCCTCGAGGCTGAGCTCCTGTGCAATGTCACCTGATGATGACGTTGATGATGATTATGATGAAGGCACACCGCCTGCTTTGACGTTTGGGTTTGCGCTTCAAAGACTTGGTTTTTCTGATTTCAGCTTAAAGGGGGTTTGGAGTTCCAATACTGTCTCTGGAAGGAAATTATTATGACGCGCTGCATTTAGGCGGCGTTCTTTGGTGTTGGAAGTGGTTGTTTCCGGGGCCTGTGCGTGCAAAGCTTCACATCCTGCGTCAGATCAAGACCTGGAGGGGTGTTTTCACTGGCAGCCTAGACAAACATGAATGAAACCATGGATATGAATCCCACTTGATCAGGTTCTCGGATGTGCTCGACTTGAACCACATTCATTCTCTTCTCTGATTTGTACTGTAGCCTGAGAAGGCTTTAGCTAAAACGCATCGTATAGAACTTAGGAACGCCGCCCCGGTACACCGTCTACGTTCTGATAAAGTTATATATACGAAATATCTGACGTGCAACGTATAGCAACTGTCCGTGAAGCCACGACGAGCACGTCTACTGATGTTCGATGGGCTCTTCCGGAAGCAATTCCTCCACTTCCTCCTCAGGGACCAGGAACTTAAAGGGGGGCTGGACGATGCCGTTGAAGAGGAAGGTGAAGTAGACAAGCAGAGCGAAGCCAAGGACTTGGAGCCACTTGAAAGTCTCCCAGCGGAGGCCAAGGGAGACAATCCAGATGAAAAGGGTTCTACAGGTGTCGATGGTGGATCGCGACGTGGCCGAGACGCTTCTGGTGACCGACAGGCCGAAAAAGTTGAATCCGCTGGACGAAGATGGCGTCAGTATCAACAGTCAACCGAAAGGAGGGAGAAGAAGTCTTACCCAATACTTATCATGATCAGAATGCTGGAGATGCCGATGGCTCGGTTCTCGGTGAGTTGCCTCCAGCCCTCGACCATGTCAAAGTATCCATGGCGACCTGCGTCGGTGCGGCCAATAGCCAGGTGCAGAACAATCATGCCTATCACCGTCACGATGAAGCCGAAGAGACCTTCCCATCCAACAACCTTAATGGGCTCGATGGCCGACCGCTCTAGGATCCATTCCTCAAGCACAAATTGCGTCGCAGTGAAGATTTGAGCTCCAGCAATGAGCAAGACACCAATGACGGATAGCAGCGCGTTAGAAGCAGGGGCACCGTCGTCAGTGGCGCTCTCGATGTTCTTATCTTCGTGGTAAATGGCTCCAGCCAAACCGACGATTGCAACACCAACAACAACACCTACGAGCGAAAGCCATTGGAATAGGAAGAGGTGCCTGCGCAGGAAAATGACACTGAAAAGGCCAACAAATAGCACAAGAGCACCGCGAGTCATTTGGTAAATGGAGGCGACAACGAGGAGCAGACCGATGTTCATCAATGTCGTTCCAAGGATGTCGCAGATGGCTGGGAGAGACAGCAAAAGAATGCGGGGGCCGCGCAAAATGGAGCCATCGGCTTCCAGTGGTTTGGGTCGTCCGCTAGGATTGACGAGCGCGGTGTTGGCATCGTCGGTATCATTCGTGTTGACGGCTTCGTAGCCCTCGCGGGATGCTCCGGGACCATAGCGACGCCAAAGAGTCATCAGACCGACTACCAACCAGCAGCCCATCTCGCCGACAAACATCTGCGCCGTCTGGAGGACAGGCTGGTTGAAGTAGGATCGCTTCGAGGGGTCCTTGGAGTCGCAGTTGGCGACACATTGCATATCCTGTTGGAAGGGGTCAGCTCAAGTGCCGGGCCGGGCCGGGCTGAGTTGGATGATTTGGACTTGCCTGGTATTTGGTAAGGAGGGTGTTGCACACGCCCGTCAGCAACATCATCCCCACGAGAAACGGAATCAGAGCTCGCGACGCCATGTTGATTGTTCTCGTCGGTCTGGTTGGCCCAAAGTATGTAGGTGATCAGCGACAAGAAGAGAAGATGAGAACAAGGAGGGGAAAGTGAAAGGCCCAGCCTGCCGAGAGGAGCCCAAGGTTTCGGTACAGATAAGGTTCTCTCGATAGCGATGGTGTTGGTAGACAAGCACCATTAACAGTTGGGTTGGGGTCGGGAACCTTGAGGTAAAGATAGCTTGGAAAGAGCTTGAGGTTGGTTGAAGACGGCACAAGTCGCACTGCTTCAGGGAGCAGCACGCACGCAGACAGACACAAAGCGGACGAAGTAGCGACGGCGGCACCCGACAGCACTTGGGACGCGGATGTGGAACGCGGAGTGCAGGCGCAGCACTGTGAGGGTCAATGGGGTCCTGGATTCCCTATCAGCGCAAGTGGGCACCTGGATCGGGATCCCACAGAGTCATGGGCTCTAATTGTCTTCCTATCGCCTCGCTCTAAAATGGGCTCGTGAATGCTCCATGTGACATGATCTCCGAATCATACCTCTTACCAGCCAACCAGATAACGGGAATGGGAATGCCTCAGCGACCTTGCCTTCTAGTATACTCGTTTAAGTCAGCACCCCCCCATAATCGCGCACCTATTTATTAATTCAGTAAAAATCCTAAGAATTATAATAAAAATAATATAAATGTCGGAATAACTATCCTGCGCAGGTAATAGTACCAGAAAGATAGGGTTCTTCCGTAATACTATAGTTATTCGTGATATCTATCTATCCTAGGTATAGTAGTTATAACGGCTATATAAGCAGTCCTTATATATAGGGTCCTGGCCCTCCTATTAGTTGAATCGGCGCAATAGGTGGGTCTGAACGGCCCGACGTGGCGCTAGTCGGGTTAGTAACGAACTGCTAACTAGGCTTCTAATACTAGCAGTCTTTTATTACTACTAGCCCCTACCCTATAATAGCCTATATTTATTAAGATAACCACTAAATAGCAACTTCTTATAAAAGGGGCCTAAATAGCCTAATAACCGCAGTTTTTATATATTTTATTGTTATCCCCTGATATGCTATATATCCCCGGTTTTACTGCGCGCAGGGCCCCGGCTACGGGCCGGGGTCCTAGCTACTATTGGACGACCTACCCCTCTATCTATATTATCGCCTTATTATTATTAATAAGCTATTAGAGGGCTTTATTTAGCATTAACTTCATAAATCTATTAGCCGGGTTATTATTACTATAGATCTAGTAGATCTCCGCGATCTCATAGCGCTCATATAACTACTATAGCGCTATTATATCGATTATAAGGCGCTTTTCTTTCGTTATACCTAGCTTAATAAGGTACTTATATAGCAAATACGAGTTAGTATAAATAATAGTTAATATTAATAGTAGGTCTAGTTAATCAGAGACCTTTTGGAGGGTTATTGCGATTGCATAGGCTATATCGACGCTAGCAACTATACTATAGATCTCCGAGGCTAGTATGCTATGGGTAATGCGTTTTGACTTTATCGAGCTATAGTAGATAACGTTACTATTAATTTCGAACGTATTAATAGCCTTATTATTATTAGTCTCATTAGCTAATATAATAATAAAACCTAGTTATAATAATAAGTTATTATTATTAGCAAAAGATCTATTAATAAAAACAAATAGTTTCGCAATAGCGAGGTTAAGCGGGATAAAACTAAGGCCTCTATCGAGGGATTATAACTACTAGAGTATTCACTAGTTAAGGGTTCTAACGTTATTATCTATAGGGTTTTGCTATTATATAGTAATAGATAGGTTAAAATAAGCCTCGGGTTAGCAAATTAATATAATATATATGCTGCAGGCGCGTTATTTAATATATTGCTGCTTTCGGATGGCTTTATTAGCAGAGGGGTCGATAGGGTGCAACTTAAGCCCTTAGTCCTTTTAGTAGAGGGTGAGGGTATTGCTATTATTAATTATTACGATCCTATTATTAAATATAAGGGGGTTATTAATAGCGAGGGTCTGCTTAGGTTTAGCTAAAAAGCTAGCTTTAGTTAATTCAGCCTCCTTAAGGGTAGAAAATACGTTATTTAATAGGCCTAATATATTATTAGTTTGCATACCTATAATAGCAAAAGATAGGTTATTTTTTATTAATATAAGTAAGCAGGGGTTAAATAATAAAGTCTCTATCTTAAGCCTCTCTTTATAGTAGTAGCTATATATAGCCTACTAATAGGTACTAGCCTTAGTAATACTATAGAGGGGTTTTATAACCTCTATAATAGTATTATTAGGGTATTTATACTATATTTAGGCAGGGATTTTAGTAAGGATAGGGCGAGTGAGATAGGTAGTAGACTAGATATAGGCTTAAGTAATATCGCAGATCTAAAGGGTTTTGCTATTAGCTAATAATAATAGGGTAATTACGAGGATTAGCTATTAACTAGCTCTTTAGATTATAGGGGCCTAGGTTAAAATAGCCTCTTTATTATTATTAGTATAGCTCTAAATAATAAGTCTCGACTTCTCATAGGGCTAGGTTATCTTACCCTTAACCTTATTAATAATATAGGAGCGGAAAATCCTAATCCCGCTATAGTAAGCAGGGTTATACTTAATGAAGTTAAATACGCCTCGTTTAATAAGGGATTTGATCTCTTATCGGGTCGACTGCTTAAAAGGCTCTCTAGGGGTTATAATTATGCTATTATTATATAACTTAATAGCGAGGTTATAGTTAGATTGCTCTTTAGCAGATAGGAAGGCCTTATTAGTAGTAGTAATATCTGTTTTAGCAAGGAGTATAGTTAAAGTTAGACCTAGCGCTAGGTTATAGCGGGGCCGGCCTTAGCGCTATAGTAGGGTAGGAGCTTCGTTATTAGTAATAACGATTATATCGTGGACTCCCTTAGTTACCCTATAGGGGTTTGCAATCCTATTATTATTACTATTAGGTTTTATTAGCAGGTTAGTCGACTAGTAGTAAGGTTTAATAATAGTCGACTAGAAGGATTTCAGCCTATTAGGTAGTTAAACTACGTATTCGTAGCTATTATTAGAGATATGCTAATAAGGGCCCTTCTAGCTATCTTTTTCACGCTATACTCTAACCTCTAACTAGAGAGGTAGGCTTAAAGTGGGCTTAGTTATAGGGCTATTTCAGGCTATAATAGCCTCGTTAACCTAATAGCTAGCGTGGAGTTAGCAGATCTTATTAGTAGCCTTCTATATAGCTTAAGTATATTATATAATTAATAGCAAGGGTGCTAAATCGTCCATTAGGTGCGGGTAGGCTCTAAATACTAGCAGGGTTAATACTAGGCGGTTAGGCCTAACGGCCTAGCGATATTATTAATAGCTTTTATAGCTATTTAGAGGGCAACGTCGGGGTTAGTAGAGGGATCTTCTACCTAGATAATCTTATAAGCCCGGTATAATAGCTTATAGTATTATTTAACCTTTCTAATGCTATTATAAGCCTTAACTAGGACCTCTTTTATAAAGATTGCTATCTTTTGCATAAATTAGCGAAATTCAGTAGATCAAAAGGAGGTGCTAGTATTAGTAACTATCTAGTCGGGTAGGCCCTAGTATATATTAATCTAGCAGAGCTAAAGGGTCTACTATATAGTTTTAGCAGAGATATCCTTTATAAAGCGTGCTATATTAAATGCAGTAGCTATATTAACGACGTAGAGGGTAAGGTAGTTGCTATCGAGGTATATAATATTAATAATAACTTCGTAGTTAAAATTGCAGTCGTCTTTTATTATAAACTTGAACTAATAGGGGCTACTACTATAGAGTTAGTAGTAGTAGCAGAACTTCGTTAACCTATTAATAATATCGATATTAACAGGGTATCTAGCGCACTGGAGGACTTTGTAGAGTCGTTAGATAGATAGGTAGCTAAAACGACGGTAGATATAGCATAATTCGATATTAGTGAGGTTATAACTCACGATAGCCTCTTCCAGGTTAGTTATAAACTATAGGTAGCCCTATAGTTATATAACTAGGGTTATAAGGTCGTTACGAACGAGTTAGTTAGCGATATTATCAAATCTTATGCTAAGTCAGTCTATATTATAAAGGGATAATAAGAAGGGGGTATTCGTTAGCATTATATAGAAGGTTACGTCGCTAAAAGGAGTTATAATAACCGTTATTCCAAGGGATTCGATAGGGTTAGCGCTGCTAAAGCGGATCAAGGCTGCCCTAGCTATAGAGGGGTTAAGTTAGTAGTTAACCCTCTTTTATAGGGCTAGAAACTACAGGTAACCCCCGGTTGAATATCAGGCTGCGCCGGAGTTAGGGATAATCCCTCTAAATATAGTTAATAAGTAATAGTTAGTAACGTATATTATAATAGGGTTATTATTTTTATTAACTAACGCGTTATAAGAGGGTTTAATATAGTTAATCGCATAGAGGGTCGACTAGTCGGCTAAGCGAGTTATTATATTACTGCTATTAACCGCGGTGGGTTAGCTGAAATAGGTAGTAGTGAGGAAGGCCTTATCGTCGGTGCTCTCAACCTCGTTACTATCGTTATTAATAGATAACGACTAGTAAAAGAGGGTAATAGGGTCGTTAATAACAGAGGGGTCGGCTGCAGTAGCCGCGAGGTCTTTGATACCCTTATCCTACGCTAAAAATTAGTAATATTTAGCGGGGTTAGCGTTGTTTTAGATATATTAGCTACCCTTAAACTTACTATAGGCCTTATAGCGATCGTCGTTAGTATATTTTATTAACTAATAGCCGGGTTTGCTGCAAATGTAGCACTTTTTAGCTCTTGCTACGTTATTAAGGCTATTGCTAGCTATATAGGGCCCAAAACGATTCTTTTAGCTGTTGCTATAGTAGGTATAGTTAGTCTAATAGACCCTAGTCCTATTGTTATTTTTAGCGATATATTGCGCTATAGGCTAGGTTATTATTAAAATAGCTAAATATAACTAGCTAAGGACTCCTTCTATTGACTTAGTAGGGTTAAAGAGGTAAAAATAGCACTCTTCGACCCCTTAGCAGGCGTTAATAATATAGTCCTATAGGATAAGATCGGAGTAATAGGCTAGCGGTAAGGCTCGTTAGACTTTAGTTATATAGTTAATAAGGATCTCTAAGCACTCTATTTTTATTTTAGAGGGGTTATTATAAATAACCTAGGTTAATATAGCCTAGCGCTACTCCGTTAGGTAGGCCTAGCGGGTATTATAGGATTTAAAGTAGTTATAGAGTTTTTTAACTATAGCTAGGAGGCTTAACTAGGCGCTACTAAGTTAGTTAAAATAGTAATTGCAGGCTCGGCCTTTTAGTATAAGGGGGAGGGTGCTAGTAGCTTATAATTACTAGATCCCGACCTTCTTATAGATATCCTAAAAGATAGTTAATTTTGCCTCTAAGACGTTATATTTAGTACTGCTATACTTTATATTATTAGCATAGAGCTTAGCTAGATCTATTAACTGCTTTAGCATAGCTAGGAGGCTATTATAGCCTATATCCTAGTTATTATTAACTACGCTATCTCCGCTAGTAGGCGTGGTTTTCACTAGTACCGTCGTAGGAGGGGCCTATAGCTACGGGGTTCTTGGTTTAGCGTAGAAGTTATAGGTATTACTAGCTTAGGCGAGGTTCTTATCAGGCCTCGTGAGATAGGGTAGATATATAAGCATAACTAGTACTAATATCTCCCGAATAAACGTTAGATTATTAGCAAGATATTATAAGAAGTTATCTATATAGGCATCTAACTAGGCTTAGCTCTAGTAATAGAACTTAGGTCTAGTTATAGCCTTAATAAGCCTAATAGAGATTATTCTAGCTACTAGGTTAACCTATACTCTATAGCTAATAATATAGTCTTTAAGGGCCTTCCTAAGCTTCTAGTTAGTTTTGCTAAATAGTTTAGTAGTCTAGTTAATAAAGTTATATAAGAACTTACGCTAGAAGGCTTAGCTAGTATTCTTATTAATCTTATAGACCTTAAGTTAATAGCCTATTTATATATTTACCTATTTAATAGATATATTAGGAATATTATCGCTTTCCTTATCGATCTCGAAGACCTTACCCTATAGGTTAGGCTAGATAATACCCTTAAGCTAGGTAGGGATAGGGATATTACTAGAGATAGATCCTTAGATAGATCTATTATAGGTAGTAGGAGGAGGAGGGGGGTTGCTACCCGGCTTAGCGGTTAGGGTAGCTATTATAAATAGAGTAGTAGAAGTAGGGGGTATAATATGCGTTATTTTTGCAATATCGTAGCTTTTCGTATTAAGGTTGTTATATATAGGCGCAAAGCAGCCTAGATATTATTGCTATAGTCGTTTACTTAACCGGTCGTTATATATAGGCATAAAGCAGCCTAGATATTATTAAATAGTTATTATAATAGCCTATAACAGTCGTTTTAATCCCTCTGCTAGTAGTAGTAATATCAATAGCAGAGATATCTCTTCTACTATAGGTAGTAATAAACCTTACTAATCTATAGTAACTCGAGTAGTTATAATAGTTAAATTAACTACTAATTAGTATTAGAATAACTATCCTGCGCAGGTAATAGTACTAGAAAGATAGGGTTCTTCCGTAATACTATAGTTATTCGTAATATCTATCTATCCTAGGTATAGTGGTTATAATAGCTATATAGGCAGTCCTTACGTATAGGGTCCTGGCCCTCCTATTGGTTGAATCGGCGCAATAGGTAGGTCCGAATAGCCCGACGTGGCGCCGGTCGGGTCGGCGACGAACCGCCGACTGGGCTTCTAATAATAAAGACTAAAAGATATAAGAATTTTAAATCTTTTAGCTTTTTCTAATATCTATAGTATATACTATATTGTTTAGGTTTTTAAGTTTTTAAGTACTATTATATATATAATTAATTAAGATAGATATTAAGCTAAGCTACTTACTTATATTTTTAAAATATTTTATTCTAACTTTATAAACTTAGTTTCTAAGATATATATTTTTCCTTAATTTATTATAATTAAAACTTAAGATCTCTTAAGTAATATTATTTTCTAAAGATTTAATTTTTAAAATTTTACTATTTTTAAGGTATATATTAAGGATATTTATTAGTTTTATAAATACTAGTATATAAAGAGAGCGAGGGTAGGCGTAGTATTAAGTCTAAATTATTAATAATATTAAGTTATTTTAGAAAGTAGCTAGCGAGGTAGGAATAATATAGGAAGCCTAATAAAGTAAGTTTTATAATAAGTTATATAATTACTCGCTAGGTCCTAGTTATTCTAACCTAAGCTATAGATCTAAAGTTAAATCTAGCCTATTAGGTAAGTAAGAGTCCTACTTACTATATAGGTAGGTAAATATTCCTATACTAGTAATCTTTCTTTTATACTAATAATCGCCTATCTAATTATATAAATTAAAATAATAAGTTAGACGCTATTATTAGCTTGTAAGTAAAGTAAAGAAATAGCTAGTTTTAGCTATAATCCTATCTATCCTATCCTTTTATAAATACCTATTATACTATTATTATACTAATCCTTTTATTATTTATATTACCTATCTTTCTATATAAATCGTTAATTTATTTCTATTAAAGGTATTTAGTAAGCACTATGCTTATATATATAATATAGGATATAATAGAGAGCTATTAGCAAAAGGCTAGAGAAGAAAGTACTTAAAAAGAAGAGGTAAAGAAGAAATTAGATAATTATAGCAAAAGCTTATAAAATAGGTGCTAAAGAAAAAATAGAGGCTATTAAGTTAAAAAAAGGATAATAAAGAGGGGAAAATTTAACTAGGTTAGAGACCTCAAAAAGAAGACGCCCTTTTATACTTAGTATTACTAGGTAATAAAGCTAAATAATTACTAGCTATATACTACTAAATAGTTATATAACTATTAGCAACTAATTAAAAATAATAGCAACACTTAGAATTTAAAAATATATAATATACTAGAAAATAAAATATATTATTTATTATAGCAGCCTATATCTAGTATAGGAAAGAGTAATAGTAAATTATATAATGAAAGCACTAAACTATCACCCTATAGTTAGCAACGCAGAGCTATATTACCCTACTAGTATGCCTTAGGGACTAAGGCTTTAGAAGGCGGGGCAATTATAAGGAATAATAGCAAGTATAGGATATAAAGCTATATTATTAGCAAAATATTAGCAAGTTAGAGGTAGATAAATATACCTTAGAGAAAACTCTACAAGCTGCAGACTTAGAAGGTTAAGCAATAGTTTAATATAACAACGGATACCTACGTTTCAGCATTCTAGCCTTTCCTGGTTTAGGCCTATAGCCATACTCTTATAGTATATACCTTTTTACTCTAGAAAAATAAGTATTATTAGTATAAGCTAATTAAGATAGATCTATTAAATCTTTATTACTAATAAAGTAGCTATTACTAAAGGCTTTTTAATACTTATTATAACCTAGATATAATAGATATAATATAAGTAAGATAAAATTAAGAAGTTAAGGTATAATGTTATAAAGTTATAAGTAGTAAAGTTATAAAGAAAAGAAGGTAAGAGAGGGGTTATTTAGAGAGAGGTGGGGGGGAGGGGGGAGGTAGTAGCTTAAAAAGTAAAAGGTTAGCTTTTGGTAACTATGAATAAACTTAATTTAGTAGTTACTATAAAGGTTAAAGCTATAATTCTTCTAAAACTATTTTATATAAGTAGTCGGGGCTTACTATATTTAGAAGTTACAAAATTTAAATTATGAAATTTGAAGCTATAAATAACCTTATATTGATATAGATACTATATTAATATAGTAGTTAAGGCGGGTAGTTAAGATTAAAGTAATTTACTTTAATAAGTAATAAGGGCTTACTATTACTCTCTTATAGTAAGTAGTTAGAGCTTATTACTATTATCTTAGGTTATTATTAGTATTAATATAAATAGAGAGTTAGTATTAATAGATTTAAGTACTAAGAAGGGGGCTAAAAGAGAGATAAGTAGCGAGGTTAATATTAATATTAAAAGGTATTAAATAATACTAAGTATATTAAATTTAGTAAAAAGACTTATAGGAGTTGAAATTAGTAGAAAAGGTAGTTAATATAAAGTAGAAAGAGAGGAAGTTAGTAGAGAGCTCTAAATAATTATAATAATACTAGTAAAAAGTAATATAATTAGTAGGTATAAGATATAGTATTTATAATAACTATAAGGGTAGCATGAGGTATTAAAAGAGAGTAAAAATAAGGGGGAAATAATAACTTAGGTAGTATAATAAAAGATTATAAACTATTAATTATTAGTATTAAAGTTATAATAGGATAGACTATAGTTATTATTAATAACAAAGGATTTAAAACTTCGCTTATAATATTAGTAATAACTTTAGAGGTAGTAGTAAGTTAGAAGTAGAGACTAAACTATTAATAACTAAACCTAAAATCTCTATTAATATAATATTTATATATAAGAGGAGGCTTAGGATTATTAAGTAATAAATATTATCTCTTTAGTATATCAATCCTTACTAATCTATAATTATAATATAATAGTAAAGTTAACTACTAATTAGTATTAGTTTTATAAATACTAGTATATAAAGAGAGCGCGGGTAGGCGTAGTATAAAGTCTAAATTATTAATAATATTAAGTTATATTAGAATGTAGCTAGTATGATAGGAATAATATAAGAAGCCTAATAAGGTAGGTTATATAATAGGTTATATAACTACTCGCTAGGTCCTTGTTATCCTAACCCGGGCTATAGATCTAAAGTCGGATCTAGCTTACTAAGCGAGTAGGAGTCCTATTTATTATATAGGTAGGCGAATATTCCTATAATATTACTTAAAACTTAGTTTAATATTATTGTATATATATATATCTTTACTATATTTATAGAGAATAAAGTAACTTAGTAACTTCTATATTAAATTTATTAGGCTCAAATTCAAAGTAGTAGTAATTATTATATAAAATACTTTAATATTTCTTTACTTAAGATATAGCTATTAAAAAAACCTAAAATATTCTATTTAAAAGGAATATTTACTAAGCTATTTATATATAAATTTTTAATTTCCTAAAAATGCTGGTTTTTATATAGGAGTAGTGCGCCGTTGTGGGGGGGCGCGCGGTTCAAGCCGTCTCGGCACAAGGACCCTGTTCTCTTGGCGTTTATCTGAACAACGTCAATCACCTCAGGAAGCCATTTTACGCCGTTGAACATGCATTGGTGTTGTCGGTTGGCTTCTAACCCATCAATCTCCGATCAGTGAAAACGTCACTAGGAAGCACATTGCCGTCAAATCGATTCAGCGCGATACTGAACGAAGTTTATGTGTACTAACTGACTGTGTCATGACGCCTAGTTTCCAAACAGTCTTCCAGCGCGAACGTGCCGCAGAAGAAACCCCTGCATCATGTACGTCACGGGCGTCATTCTTGACCCATGGCGCCTGGCTCAAAGTTCCACACTCACGTCAAAGGTTTGTGGAATTGGAGACCTCATGCAATGCCACCAACCATACAAACAGCAACAAATGTCATATACGGGTTGTTGTGTTAGAAGTATAGTGCAAAGTCTACAATACTCATGTTGATGATCTGATCACAACCGATCACTCTTGTTCTGCTTTTACTTTGGTGCCTTGTCCTTGATATTGTTGTAATGTTGGATACCCAACTCCTTGTCCTTTTCCAAACGATCCTTATCCTCATCACTGACAGGTACTCCTTCAATACCTTTCACCTTCTTGCCTTCGTGAAACATCATTAGACCGCCCGTAGCGGCAGCCATGCAAGCGAGGGCCACGAACAGTCCAGTAGCCCAACTGGGTCGATTATACCTGTTCATTCCCCACATGAATCCAGATAGCACGCACTGCAAAAATGTATTGAGTACGTTGAACCAGATGACGAAGTCCATTTTCCAGATGGGAGTCGGCGGCGCTCTGACGCCCGTCAACGGCGGGTTTGGGATAGCCTTTTCGGGGTGAGGGATGTGCAATAGCGGCCGGTCGTCCGACATTTGGATGACAGTTTCGGGGCCGACGTTGACGGGAATCTTGTCTGAGCCAGGAAGTCGGAACCAACCGCGATGAATTCCTGCCAAGCGACAGAGTGCATCGGGCTTCTTCAAGACACGGTATTGCAGCAGGAAATACAAATCGCGGAATCGCCACGGTGCCAACCCAAAGCCAGTAACGCAGAAAAGCGCGTTCAGGATCTGGGAATCCCACTCGATCCATTTGCGGCGTGGTGAGTTGATGTCCTCGCAAGACGGGTAGCACATGGCCGGCGCAGCGTTGCAGAGCAGTAAGAACAGCATACCACCCCATGCAACAACGTTGAGACCATAGAGGACAACGAAGAAACCAAGTGGAGTGAGCGTGTAGTTCCAGAACGCCTTTAGGCCTATCCGCGTAGACTGTTTCCAGTCGTGCTTCGGTGGAAAGTGATATCCATTATCGTAGGGTTCGTACAGGTCCTTCTCGGCGGTGACCACAGATGCTTCGGCAGCGCTAGTCGGTATTCTGTGGGTGTTTCCGACATCGTGTTTCTTGTCGTCTTCCTGCTTGGTATCTTCATGCCTTGTAGCGCCGGAAAGCTTCGAGTCTGTCGTTGACTGGTCTGGCGGCACATTCGTCTCCTTGTCGCTGTTGCTCGGCGAAGATACGAGCCGAGACATCGTTGTTGTATTTCTCGACGGCGACGTAACGAAGAGCCCTGGGAGCGGGCGATGCTCGTCTCGATACCTTGCTTGAAGTGGGCTCGTTCCTATCAATCGTCGATGAGAATCGTATGTGTTGGCGCGAGCTTAGTGAGGGCCAAGGAGGAGCGAGCGCACAAGGATATAAGAAGTATATGAACTGGCGAGTAGGAGTATCTAATGAGCAACCAGAATCAGGGGAGCACTGGCAAACATGAAGCGTACGCTGGGCGTTTTAATCAAAGAAGAAGCAGGGTTATCAGGGAGTTCGTAAGCATGGAATGAACGCTAGAAAGGGTGGAGAGCAAAGCCACAGGGGGAAGTGCAGGTTGAACTAAAAAGTCGATGGAAGCGGGAAGGAGGAAGGGGCGGCAGAAAATTGGGGGCGCATTGCTGAGGCAGTAGCATAAAATAGAGTAGAGTAAAGTTATCAGTGGTGCCCTGAACGCTACATGCAGGCAACTTCTGGCCCTTTGATTGGGCCAAAAGGCTCAAAGTGCGCGTGCCCAAGCACACACCAGCCGTGCAGGGGATGGTAAAGCAGCAGATAGCTGTCTGTTACGTCAATACGCGTGTTTGATGTGACGGCCAGGATGCTCCGAGAGCCCCGTCAACCAACCCACCGCAGAATTCTGCGCTGCGCAGTGAGGTCACTCGAGGTCAGACACCTCTCCGGAAGGGCCAAGCATTTTCCATCCCGGCTGTTGGTTGGTCTAGAGCCCACCGGTTACGTAGCTCTGCAAGGGTACCGTTTGTCCATTTGTTTTGTCTCTGAGCTGAGGGACTAGCTTTTTGCTGCGTATTTCAATTCCTCGATTTGGAGGCAGAAAGCAGTGTTCGTACCTACGCTATTCGAGTTGCCGACATCCGATCTACATCGAGTTCGAACATCTGGAGCATACGAGAGTGCATCCCAAATGTCATCAAGGAAGACATCACAGAAAAGTCATATTACGGTAGCATGAACAGGGGCTTTGTTTTCGAGTATGCGTACCTGAGTACGGGACTTCACCAAGACCGGCTGGGCTCAGGAGAGGTGTAGTTCATATGTTAAACTCGGTCTAGGCAGACTACGTCTGTAGTCACAGCGGCCAAGCGGCCACCAAACGACGCCTTTCAATCGATTTCTCTTTAAAAAATCCATCTACGTCTCAGCGTGCCGACGTCCCGAAGGCAAGACAAAAAGAAAAGGGAAAAGAGAGGTCTCCTTCTGGTGCCTTTTGCCACCCACGCTCAGCCACAAGGAGAGGTGTCCGAAGACAGCGCCGAGTCAAAAAGCAGTATGTACTTGGGAGCACATCATGCGGGCATCGCGCTGAAGTCTAGCCCAGCCGACGGAAGTAATAAAAGCCCCGTCGGCCCGGGTACTCGACAGAAACCATGCCAGCACTCGAGGCTTAACCGATACGTCGCATTAGTTGCCCCGGACGAACTTCAAGCCTTTGACCCAGGCTGTCTTATGGTTGCGGAGCGCATAGCTGAGCTGGTCATGCTTTAGAAGCATCCGAACCATAAACATCTGCGAAAGTGAGCATTGTCTCTCCAAAACACAAGAGCCTATGGAATAGCAGTTTCCCAACCTCAGGTTGAGCTCGCCGCACGTGTCGTGATGCAGACCAAAGAAGTGACCTATAGCTGCATATCTCAAGATACATCTACCAACCGGGAATGGATCCGTACCTAATACTCCTAGTGTCTCTACGCAGTAGTCTCGGCCCTGTGGCTGAAGCTGCAACCCAGCCACGCTGGGAAAACGAGGCTCTCTGATTGGCGGCGCTCACTCCAGTTCGCTGGCAGCAGTGCGGGCACCTTGAGGGACTGAGAAATCTTCACCATCTACCTGAGATGGGTACAGTCTCACACAATTACTTTCAGCTTTCTCTCCTCAACTCTGCCTGCCGGACCTATCCAGTCAAGAGGCTCGGCTCCAGTGTTCTACTACGCTCCCCATATCGGCGCCGTCAATAAACAAAATGGCGGTTGAGCAACATCTTGTCGACCTGACCGCTCTGGTTCTTGGCAACCTGACTGACCAACACGACTGGACCGATGTCCAAATTCAAAACGACGGCCGATCTCGTCCCCGACCAGTCATCACGGGCCTACCTCCCACCAGACTGTACATGCACCCCGACGAGCAAATCGAGGCACTGCAGGTCGAAGAGGCCGCAGGCAAACGCCCAGACCAGGTTCCCGAATATGAATGGGTCGTTCCGGTTCACCTGAGCGAGCAGTGGACGCTGTCTTCATTCGCCAACATATTCAACTCCATCGACACTTTACCTCGCAACATCACCCTAGAAAAGGAGTCTATTGCACCTTCGGGCAGGGATTGGCGTGGTGCAGATCGCCAAAAGAGATTGTTACTCGCAGTTGTCCATGATGACTCGACCGTCTCCTACTATCTCATGCACGAAGGCATTGTCAAGCCCAGACAGAACTAAGAAAGACATCAACCCCGCCCGGTCGTTTTCTCAACTCTGGGTCTCCCTCACATGCCACGCCTCATCCAAAGCGAATGACAGTTGTCCCTTACGAGGTTCTCCGCGGGCTACCCCGATCGCCATTCACGAGCCTTAATTCAGCCAGCTCGTTCATGGCTTGAAGATGACCTTCTGGACCTTCATCTGGTCGAAAAGCTCATAACCTTTAACCGCATCCTTCAATGGCATGACATGGCCGAACATAAATCTAGCAAGGTCAGCACGAGGTCCGAACTACGATGCCTTGGTTCCGCCAGTTTAGCAACAAGAGTTTGGATACTATCGACTTACCCAAATTTGTCTTGCTTCTTCTCGAGCAAAGCAAGAGCCTCAGGGAATATGGATCGCACTGGGCAGCGGCCCATTTGGACTCGCAGGTTCTTGGTGTACGCTTCGTCTCCATCCCACGGAATCTGTCTCATCCGTCAGCAATCGACGTCATGAGCACCTTTTCATAGTCTTATTTACCTCGGCATTATGGACACCGATACTGCTAATCACGCCGAACGGCCTGACCACATCGTACGCCGTCCTCAATGCCGGTGAGAGTCCGACCACTTCGATAACGACGTCAGCCCCGCGGCCGTTCGTCGCCTCCTTAATCCGCTTTTCCATGCCGGCGCGATCCGTCTCAAAGTTCAAGGGCTCCGCGCCGAGGCTCTTGGCCAGCTCCAGACGACTGTCTACGCTGTCCACCGCAAATAGATGCTTGGGTTGGTACTCGAGAGCCGCTACGATGGCGCAAAGACCGACGGGACCGCACCCGATGACGACAGCAGTGGCGTTGGCCCTCTCCTTTTCTTTGAGCATGTTGAAGCCAGACTTTGCACCAAAAAAACCAGTGGGGAAGATGTCACCCATGAGGATCAAGGCTTCGTTCGAGATGGTGCCAGGTGCCTTCACGGAGGTTCCGTCGGCATGAGGGACGCGCACATACTCGGCCTGGCCGCCATCGAGAGTCTCGCAGCCAAACAGTTTGCTGTTCACGCAGCGAGACGAATACCCGTTGTCGCAATAAAAACAGTTCATGCTACGAAGAGGTCTTGCTCAGCCCTGGATTCGACAGCATAGGAAAATTCGGAGGATACGCACCATGACGCCGTAAACGGAGTTACGACGCGGTCACCGATCTCGAGCGTTTTGACTGCGGAACCTTTCAACACTACGGTTCCTGTAAATTCGTGACCCATGATGTAGCCCGTCTCGGGCGACGGCTGGTAGCCACGATAGACGTGCAGTTCGCTTGGTTGCTGTCAGTTGTACCGCGAGATGGTGCTGTTGATAATGGGGACGCCTTACGAGCCACATAACGCAGTTGCCTGCACTTTGACGATGATATCGTCGTCATTCTGGACTTTTGAGCTGTTAGTGGTGGTTGATTGACCAATTTGACGACACCGGCAACGGCAGGGGCTCACGAACGAGATGGGATTGGACGACGCTCAACCGAGACGCTCTTGGGTCCGTTGAAAACAACAGCTAGCATAGAGTCTGCGGGGGACATGGCGGGGTCGGAGATGCACGGGGCTAGGCGAACGTGCTGGGGAGAACGATCGACGTCAGGATGAGCTACAAGAACTCTATGAGGCTCGAGAACACTCTTAGATGTAACAAGAACGAGGATTGTAGCCGAAAGCCGGGGCACGCATTCGACAATCAATAGTGATATTGGTCACGATGATAGTGTTTGGTGTGGCAGCCAAAACCCAGCAACTTCCTCCACTCTGCTTCTCGCCTCCGCTCCGTTGTCGCACCAGGCATCACTGTGCGAGGATGAGCGCACACAGTTGGCTGTGGGAACTCTTCGTTCATTGTAGCCCGTGGGTTGGCATGCTCCTCGATACAGCCAGAGGACATTGGCGCCCTATAACGATGGCAGCAGATGAGCAGATTGCCGACATTGGCGGGTCAGTTGGTCTTTTCAAAAATAATCTGTTTTTTTTTTTTTTTTTTTTTTGGGGGGGGGGGGGGGGGTTAAATTAGGAGATCTGTTGGTTT